>WTXL01000043.1:0-241112 GCA_022376525.1 Russula vinacea
AGCTTGCTCCCAGATTCACTAATGAGGTCCAATAGGCGATACATAGCCTTATATTCTCCGCTAAGTCTATAACACGAGGAGGGTGACAGCGCCAGTTGAGTTAGCATGGATTGGGGGAAGAAAGCATTGGATGACAGAAAGGGTATTCACCGGGATTCCCTGGAGGCTCCCTATCCATAGATGAGACATCATAATGCGATGGGAATGTGGAATGTAACGATGCACTGTCCATGTGGAGCCAAGGTGGAAGGCAGGATGCAACAACCTGGGTGAACTCCTAATATCCCACGGTACAGGCAGGACACCGATGGGCGGCGATCAGGAAGATCGCATGGTGATGGTGGCGCAATCCGCAGCGCTAAACCAAGGAGTCAGTTGAGAATACTCGGATGACCGTGGGAATCGGACGTCATCAACTCATCGGTGTCTTTAGCCGTCGTCCTTAGACACCACCTACTGTAATACCGAGATCTCCCGTAGCACCCTCGTGCGCGGTTCCGAATACGTCCGTTCCTATGGCAGAGGTCAGTACAACATGAATGGGACCGGTGCTTCGGCTTGCGAACTCGCAGCCCCGAACTTCGCGCGCGAGGATACTTCTCTATTGAACAAGGCGGTCTGCAAAATGTGCTCTTATACCCGTGTTGGCTCGCGAGTGCGCAGAGGTATGAAACTCTCTAGTATTCCTCTATCCGAGACATCCTCACATCCGAAGCCACTGTATGTGCATTGTGGTCTGGCAACATTCATCTTGAAAGGGAAGTTATCTGTCGCGTTCCCTCGTTTGAGAAGACCAGACAACCGCTTACGGTCCTGGAGTTTCTGAGTTCAGATCTCAAATCCTAGTAAGTACTTGGCGTTGTCGCTGAACACTAGTTGACCCGTCGAACGCGGTGACCGATGAATTGACGACTGTCACTGTATAGGAAATGGAGCAACCTCGACTCATCAGCTGTCATAACATAAAATCAAAATGAACTCGGATTTACGATTGCGCGACCTTGAGACGGTAGGGTTCCAAGCGCATTGTCACTAGCATGAAGATGTAAGTTACTTGTGGACCCTTGACTTATATCACACGGTGACACGGGTCTCTTCCTTTGGGTCTCCGGAGTAGTCCTTGTCAGACACTTTTACAGAATTTCACGGGCTATACTACCTGTGCTGGAGTTTAACTCCCTCGCCAAGACTCAATGTCACGCGCGAGCCAGGAAACTTTACAGGAACACCATTGCGTGTATACGGTACCGCTCTGAGTCTCGTCTTTTACCAGCTTACCTCACTTATCTTCCGAATCAGTCTCCATCTGGATCGTTCGGGAAGGAACTGATTTGATCAAAGAGAGGCGTTCGAGAAGCTCGCGATGGATGGGTAGGCGGACTGCGAGGCTCATCCTCTATAGCCTGCTGGAAACTCTTTTTTGCGTTAAATCATTCGCTGTCTCTTCGATACTCGGCATGAATTTTCGGCCCTCCAGCACCATGTGATCCGTGATCGAGGAATCGGGGATTCGAAGAAAGGAGTTCGATGGTAGCCGGCGAAGAGTCTGATACCATCTATATGTTCGCCGCTAAGAATGCGGCTCGGGAAGTTTCGCGAGACTGAGCAAAGGCTGCAAAGCTGTGACGTATAGGTCCTGGGTCCACTGGAATCTGCCGAACGATATGGAAGAAAAATGGTCGTGACGGCCAAGTGTGGCTCCGACCTCGCACTCTCGCCAGAGCCATGGGCCGAATGTGCGTTTACAATCGGATGGGTTGCAGAGGACAGGACGCGATGATCAGACGCCGTCGTGAGCCGTTACCCCGTTATCGGACCTTGCGCGTTAGAAGTGCAGATTAAAAAGGCGCGTCAGAACACCGCCTCCGAGGTCTGGAAGCTGACACATGAGATTGTTTATTACTATGTTCAACGCCCATTCCGTTCTTCTCTCTCGCACATGACACTGTTCACGAGTTGGTCTTTCATACCATGACAGTCTTCTATGCTAATCGCCCAACAAGCGCTAACTAAAGCTCCTAAGCGCAACAGATCAGCATATGGGAAAGTTTCTTGACTTCTTCAGTGACCCGCAATGTCCAAGAATCTTTCTACGAGTTCTTTCTAGGTGAACCCAACAGTATGAGTTCCTCATTACGGCAGATGGAATGGATTTCTCACTGTCTTGGGAGCAATGGCGAAAGAAGAAGGAACTGACGGGGGCATCCGAGGATTGCAAGGAGCATTACTTTGGATTTCAGCGCCACATTGGCCATCTTGCGGAGGTAAAATGACTCGGAACCTTTGCCAAATAAGATGGAATGGAAAGATAGTGGGTTTCTTTGAGTTAAGTTAATAATGTATTTTTGCAGGAAGAAGTGATTGTGACACACCCAAGCCGAACTGCAGAGTGACAAAGACCTTGGATGACCGTATCGGTACTGACCATCCGGCGTCAGAAAGGAAGATCATAACCGGTGTTCTGAGTCGCGATCAACGTCAGTAAAAGGGCTGGCGATAAGCTTGATTCGAATACGAGCCTCTTTGTGCTCCAGTTTTGTTCCATGATGACTTGACCGAATCGGAGAGCTCCAGAAAAATCCCTAGCACCAAGAGCCTCGTAGCTCTGCACAGCATTTAACAGTTGTCGGGAGTGCTCGTGAAATCATTCGTAAGAGCGGGTGTAGTTGTGGATTGAAAAGGATGACACTATATGCATCGCGGAGCGCGCATCGGCCCACTGTAACGGCAGCACGACGCGCAGACCAAAAGTTATATAGTGCTGAATAAACCGCACCAAGCCTGTTGTACGGTAGTATTCCTGGCACAGAAGCCAGCGGAGAGCGGTCTGTGTAAGACATCGAGTCCGATCTAAAACACAAATGTGAGATGCCGAACAAAGCTCATTAACAAGCATTTAACCTGTCAATAACGAATATCCTATGTTGGCCGGGGGATTAGAACACCGAGTAATACAATAATAATAAGAGTTATACACGTGGAATGCTTGCTGCATCACAACAGGGTTATTGTATTTGAACAGATGCCTATAACTGGAAAAACAGCCAAGGCCGTTCACAGCATCATTGGGGCTCCTCGGGTCATGGGACATGGGCAACGCGCAATAAGATGGCTGTCCCATGCCAGCTGGTGTCCCCAAATGCCCGGGCCCTAGATAGGTATGATGTAAGTCGGTGGCAACCCGTCAACATCATGACATACCAGGACACATCGCATCACTGGACTACATGTGAGTGATCTATTTCTGCCCAGGTGGTGACGACAAACCATTTGCAAAATGTATCTGCTCTCGACGGCTGTATGGGTCTAGTCATAAACCTCAGCTCTTGGTATGGTGAACGAAATGTGCCATTAACCTTTGAAGCCTAGCGACAGTGCTATTACTCAAATGAACGTAAGAGGAGGACGCTTGACGTACGCAATCTACGCCAGTAGAGTCCATGAGTGATCGCACTGCATCCTTCAGCTTGTCAGGATTTGGTGTTAACCTGTCATTGATGTGTTGAACGTCTGCACCATCGCAAGAACAACCATCCGCGGCACGAGAGCAAGCGATATAAACGCGTTTCCCATTCAACGAGCGATACGTCATCAATTCCCCTTGTCGTTTGAAGCGAATTTATGACCTCCAACTCGCGACTTGTCCGTCTGGCCCTCAGCTGCCCAACGAGTCTGTGTCATGGACTCGGATCCGTGGCTAGTTTCATGGTTTTGCTGAGTGTGGCCTTGAAATGTCAAACAGCAAGCATCGGCATTTGTCAAAGTACGTGAAGTGAAGTCTTACCGACAGGCAAGGTACAAAAATAGCCACAGTTCTCACAACTAAATTGTTTGAGCGTCCTCCAATACAAAGTACGTCATAGTGACCCACTGAGCCTCGCAAAAGTGCAACCCCTTGGTTTCCTTGCCATTGGTGTGGGGTCCCGCATGTGATATTTGTCTAGGCCGAATCATCCTAAAGCACCGCAACCGTTTCGCAACTGGTTTGGGATCAGCACGACACCACAACTCTAACTTCCAACAAACTTTGTATGAGCCTGTGAAGGCTGATAAAAAGAGCATAAGTTGGCGGACGAGCAACTTAACGAAATTGACCTCATACACAACACGGAGACAAAGTGGTAGGTGAGATTTGCAGGAGCGTTGGTCGCTTACGATGGGTTTAGGTATGTGCTCGGGATTGAACTTCATTGTCTTCTTGTCGTCGCTCGTCAAGTCCTTTCGAAATTTGAGCTTGCTCCCAGATTCACTAATGAGGTCCAATAGGCGATACATGGCCTTTATATTCTCCGCTAAGTCTATAACACGAGAACGGTAACAGCGCGAGGTGAGTTAGCATGGATTGAGGGGAAGAGAACAATGGATGACAGGAAAGATATTCACCGGGGTTCCCTGGAGGCTCCCTGTCCATAGATGAGACATCATAATGCGATGGGAATGTGGGGTGTAACGATGCACTGTCCATGTGGAGCCAAAGTGGAAGGCAGGATGCAGCTACCTGGGTGAATTCCTAATATCCCACGGTACATGCACAATAGATGGGCAGCGATAAGGTAGATCGCATGGCGATAGTGGCGCAATTCGCAGCGCTAAACCAAGGAGTCACTAGTCACTAGCCACTGGGTGAGAATACTCGGATGACCGTGGGAATCGAATGTCATCAACTCATTGGTGTCCTTAGCCGTCGTCCTTAGACACCACCTGATACCGAGATCTCCCAGCACCCTCGTGCGCGGTTCCGAATACGTCCTTTCTATGGCAGCGGTCAGTACAACACGGATGGGACCGGCGCTTCGGCTTGCGGACTCGCAGCACTGAACTTCGCGAGGATAGTCTTCTGTATTGAATAAGGCGGTCTGCAAAACGCTGCTCTTTATACCCGTGTTGGCTCGCGAGTGCGCAGAGGTACGACAACTTTCTAGTATTCCCCTATCCGAGCTCATCCTTATCTCCAAAGCCATTGCATGTGCATTTTGGTCTGTTTGAGAAGATCAGGCGACCACTTACGGTCCTCCTGAAGTTTCTGAGTTCAAATCTCAAAGTTAGTATTCTAAGTACACGGCATTGCCGTCGAAGACTGGTTGAATCGTCAACCCGTCATTGTGTAAGGGGAATTGAGCAACTTCGGCTTGTCAGTAGTCACCATTATCACCCCGCCTCCCTGAAAACGTTGCATGCTCAAAACTACAAATTTCGACTCACCTGACTCTCACCTACTATCCTGGTGGTATAATGATGGGCACTTCTATCGAAGGCACTACCCGTCGGCTTACCGAGCTTCTTCCTACCACTAACTTTACTGACGGTCTTCTTTGGTGGCAGGCACAACCTACAGCGGGCACGTGTTTGTACTACATCACTGCCAAGCGGTTCTCGGGTCCAGCCTCGCACAGAAGTAGAGATTTCTAAATTACGATCTCAGAATGAATTCTTGAAGAGCGAATAGCAGCGTGTGGAACGTGAAATTAAGGAGGCAGAGGCGCGGAGTCGACGCCAAGAGCCGCTGATCGTCTTCTGACCCTTCCAAGTACTTCGACCAGCCTTCAGCGTCACTAAGACACTTCACTTTATCGACTCGGCCATTCACCTCATTGTCATTCTCAGAGGCATCTCCTTCTACCTCAACCCTTTGGTCCTCGTCGACGTTGACACCTCATCTGAAGTGGATGACAAATGCATGCAACACGAAGGGCGTAAATTACAGCTCTGTCCTGGGGCTGAGTTCATAACTTAAAGTAGTTCTTTTCATTCCACAACAGGCGTATTTCATACCCACAGATTCTACAAAAGCACCACCTTTACAAAACTGAAGGAGAGACAATGCCGACAATAATAGTAGCGACTACAAACTGCAGGATTGTGGGTTACAACCCTCGGTTCTTTGATCAGGGGTTTTCGAAGTCGGAGTTCGGACTCTTCGCGAGTCACTTGGGGTAGTTCTACTTGGGCGCCTAGAAAAGCTCGCACTTCTTCCTAAAGTGCGCAGATATTGCCGTATTTATCTCTTTGGCCGAAGTTGATTTCACGATGAAACCACCGCAAATGTAGCAAAAGTGCCTGGTTAAAAAGTCCTCTATCAGACATGGCGATCACAATGGCGAAAGGCCTGCAGCTCACGTGTTGCATGCAGGACTCGGACACTGTGGATGTAGGTGTCAAATATAGTGCCGACCTGGAAAATTTCAATTTGCAACGTACTGTCATGTGATTGCACCCCGATCTTTTCTGGATGGGCGTCTTGCATGCTGAAGAAGAGGAAGAAAATGAGAGCAAAGAAAATGGAAAATGGCCCGTGTTGGCTCACTCGGACAATACTTCCATCCTTGTTGCTTCACCAAATGGTCTAGTTCCGAAGTGCCATCGCACGAGTGCTTTGGACCATTCAAGTTGATCGACTGCTGACACTGCTTGCACCATGCATGGTTGCAGTCCGGAAGCGGACAGATGATGATCTTGGCGTTTTCGTGTTCATCTCTGGCCACGAACATCGTCCGCTTGCACCTATCCCAGCATTAGCAGAGGAGCGAGACCGGTGAACGGTATTTTGACGTACTTCCGACAGTTCAAGGGCACAGAGACCCCGACCATTTCCATCTCAGTCCAGATACTGTATTGCTTGTCTGTGAGTCCGAGGTTTAAAGCAATGGACTGCGAGACCACTAAGGGAATCATAATGTAGCTGATAGTAAGCAAGGTGACCATCCGTCTGCGAGACGTACCGCCATCTACCCCTTTTCCCTTGCCTTTATTTGCAGTACAAGTGGGGCACAGTATAGGGAATTTACGTTCATCAAGGCGCGCGGTAACGTATCCGCGCAGGCATTCGCGACAGAAGGTATGTCCACAAGGATCAGGACTAGCGACCGAATCATAGGGCATCTCTTCCAAACATACACCACACTCGAACAATCGTTGGGCGGACTTGGCAAGCTCTGTGCGCTGTGCAGAGAGCGCATGGTCTTCGTTATCAAATTCGTGCTGCAGGCGCATCGCATATAAAATACTATCATCGCGGTAGAGGCTGTGGCAAGCTCCGCTCGCTGTGCAGAGAGTGCACGGTCTTCATTATCAAATTCGCGCTGCAGTCGCATCGCATAAAAAATACTATCATCACGGTCAGAGGGCGGAGTCGGTGCGCGAGTAGCACGACCAGGGCGACCAGGTGTGGCAAGCTCCGCGCGCTCTGCAGAGAGCGCACGGTCTTCGTTGTCAAATTCGTGCTGAAGGCGCATCGCATACAAAAAAAAATATCGTGGTCAGAGGGTGGAGTCGGTGCGCGACGAGCACGACGAGGGTGACCGGGCGCGCGGCCAGTCCTTGATTCGGTGGCGGATGTAGAATCAGAGAGTGCACGGTCTTCATTATCAAATTCGTGCTGTAGGCGAATGCATAAGAAATACTATCATCGTGGTCAGAGGGTGGAGTCGGTGCGCGGGTAGCGTGACCTGGGCGACCAGGTGTGGCAAGCTCTGCGCGCTCTGCAGAGAGCGCACAGTCTTCGTTGTCAATTTCGTGCTGCAGGCGCATCGCATACCAAAAAAAACCATCGTAGTCAGAGGGTGGAGTCGGTGCGCGAGTAGCACGACGAGGGCGACCGGGTGCGCGGCCCGTGGTTGTTTTGGTGACGTATGTGGGATCAGAGAGCGCACGGTCTTCATTATCAAATTCGTGCTGCGGGCGAATCGCATAAGAAATACTATCATCGCGGTCAGAAGGTGGAGTCGGTGCGCGGGTAGCGCGACTACGGTGACTAGATGCGCGATTCAAGCTTGATATAACGTCGGATGGAGAATCTGGGGGAAAAGGGTTGAGGGTAGCCTGAGAAGGGCTAAAAGACCTAAAAGGGTTGAGAGTAGAAGCGTTCAAAGGGTTATGAGTAGAAGTGTTAAAAGGGTTAAGGGTAGAAGTAGACGACACCCTAGAGGGTGAAGTACGTGAGCGTCGTGAAGTACGGCGCGTCGATGATGAGTAATAAGTTGGCGGCGGATCTGACGATGAAGAGCGGTCAAAGTACGCGGGAGGGTTTGAGGACGATCCAAATTGCTGCTGTTGCTGCTGGTTCAGCGTCTCTTGCCATCGAACCCGCGCCTCTCCGTCCTCAATTTCGCTTCCCAGATCTTGTTGTTCGTTCTTCAAAGATTCGATCTGTGATTGCAACTCCGAAATCTCTGTTTGCATTGATAACTGTGCAACGCTGGACTCGAGAACCGCTTGCCACAACGCGGGGGTCGACGTCTCAACACCACGTGGTACAAACACGTGCGTGACCTGCCCGCTGTCAACGGATAGGAGTCGTGCCTGCCACTGAAGAAGCCCGTCTGGAAGGCCGACGTTAGGAAGGAGCTCGGTAAGACGACTTGCAGTGCCCTCGATCGAGGAGTTGACTATCATCCAGCACCATTGGGATAGGATGGACGCGGGCGAGAGTCGAATATGATGAAAACGTTCCGGATGTAAGTTGTAGTTTCAAGCAGGCGATAATTTCAGGAGGACGGGTGATAATGGCGGCTGCTGACGAGTCGAGGTTGTTCAATTCCCTTAACGCAAAGAAAGTCATCGGTCACTGCGTTCAACCAGTGTTCATCGTCCTGTTCTCGACCACACTTACGTGAGTAAAGATCGAAGAAAGACGCTTCAGGACGACCGTGCGTGGTCGAGTTTAGCTTTAGGGTCTTCTCAAACAAAGGAATGCGGCAGATATCTTCGACATCTAAATGAACATTGCCAGACCATAATGCGCATATAGCAGAAGTTTCCTTTGGAGAATGGAGAAAGGGATGTGCTCGGATATGGGGAGCGGATAAAATCGTCGTACCTCTGCGCACTCGCGAGCCAACACGGCGTGTAGAAGATTTTTGTTTTTCAGACCGCCTTGTTCCATAGAAAAGACTATCCTTGCGAAGTTCAGAGCCGCGAGTCTGCAGGCTGAAGCGCCTGTCCCATCCCTGTTGTACTGGCCTGTGCCATCATAAGAAAGAACGTGTTCGACACCATGATCCACGAGGATACTGCGGGATATTTCTTTGATTTCGGTATTGGGCGATGATTTCTGAGGGCGATTGCGGAAGAG
The DNA here is from genome assembly GCA_022376525.1 of Russula vinacea. NCBI lineage: Eukaryota > Fungi > Basidiomycota > Agaricomycetes > Russulales > Russulaceae > Russula > Russula vinacea. The sequence continues at coordinate 9,071 of WTXL01000043.1, forward strand.
ATGTACCAGTGTCGTCTTGAGGGAGGACATCGATGAGCAGGGTGTTGATTACGTTGAGGCATTAAGGCCTTGTTTATACAATGAAATTATACATGGCTATGCCACACTGCCACTGCAGGCATCAGCGCTCTGCCCTTTTGCTTCGCCGTTAGTGACTGCAACGCTTGCTGCAACGAGTTCAGAAACACACATCCGAGTCGACCTATCGTCGAAAAACTCACCTTTTATTCCAGACAAAGTTCAATCAGGACGGCCCCTTCCTCATTTTTGACTGAAATACAGCAAACAGCCCTCGTATTTGAATATGCACGTCTCACCCAACCGCAGCGCTGCAAATTGCGCCACACAGCCACTATCACATTGCCATCTACCATGAGGCACATTGAGGCGAGTCTGGTGACTCTTCTCGCTGCTCATCGTGAAATTCTTCTGTCTTTTAGTTAGTAGTTGTCCCGCCGTGCATGACATAGAAAGGGGACAGATCCAAGGTGTGGACGAACGGGCGAGCTGGCCCTCGTCACGCCACAACCAAACGGCGTCATGTGATTCGCGACGAATGTGTGACTAAGGACGTGACATCCCCACCAGCGCAAGGCACCGAGTCCAAACGGGAGCAAGTGGGGTTCCTCTTGCCACCATCCCCCTTGTCCCAAGAGCGAGTCGGAGGGGTTCTCTTTTTCACGCTGCCACCCCCGCCCCCTGTGCCCTGCATCAGAACTCCCGCCTACGTCAATGCCCCCGCCCCCTGCGTTTGGGTCGACACCCGCACGCTAAGTTAGCGCCCCCGCCCCTGCGTGCTGGTCGATACTCCCGCGCGCTACATCAGCACCCCCGACCCTGTGCACTGGGTCAGCGCCCCCGCCCCTGCGTGCTGTGTTAATGCCCCCATACGCTGCGTCAGCGCCCTTGCCCCTGCGCGCTGCGTCGACGTCCCCGGCGGCCCGGCCCCTGTGCTCTGGGTCGATGCGCCCGGCCTCTGCACACCGGGTCAATGCCCCTGCACGCTGCGTCGGCGCCTCTGCCCCTGCGCGCTGCGTCAACACGCCCGCACGCTGCGCCAACGCCTCCGGCCTCTGCGCGTTGGGTCGACGACTCTGGCCTCTGCGTGCTGCGCGGACGTCCCAAGCCCTGCGTCAACGCGGCCTCCCTCATCAACGCGGCCGCGCTCTGCATCTGGTGCACCTGCGTCTGGGCGTAGCCCTGTACTAGCCCTGCATATGCACCTGTGCCTGTGTAAGTGCCCCCTAGAGAGGATTATTTCTTGTAGCTTTTAGATAGTCCCTGTAATGTAGATCTATAAATAACAAAAACTATTCTGATGGTCAACATAAAACCCGTCGGATATAGATTCATACCCTCGGGTTGCTACTTCTCATCGGAACCGTTGAGATCACGTGCTATTCAGGTGGTGATTTGTTGTGACTTGTTTGTTTCTCCCGGACAAGTCCTCGCCAACAAACTACGGCATTTTGCATTCTGGATGCCTTGCTGGATGTCGCTACTCTGTTGAGACACCCTTGACAGTAAAGACAACTACTTACGGATACTGTACGGTCTTCCAGGAGTCCCTGAGCTCAAATCATCACTCACGTGAGTATACGGCACTGCTAGTTGATTGCAGTCACTAATGTCCGTCCTTGAATAAAGGGAATTGAAAAACCTCGACTCATCAGTAGTCCCTATTATCACCCGTCCTGCTGAAATTATCTTCCTACTTGAAACTACGACTTACCAGGAACGTTTTTCATATTCGACTCTCACGCGTGTCCAATGGTACAGGCCTGACGATAGTCGTCGTCTCGATCGAGGACTCTGCCCGTCGGCTTACCGAAGTTCTTCCTACCGTTGTCCTCGGTTTTCTTTGGTGGCGGGTACAATTCATATCTAACTGCAGCACGTATTTGTGCCACATGATGTTGCTGTAAGACGTCCACTCCGTTATGGCAAACGATTATCGTTCTGAAGAGCAAACAGCAACGTTGTAAAGTGAAGTCAAGGAGACAGAGGCGCGGAGTCGATGCAAGAGACGCTCATCCAGCAGCAGCGACTCGGATCGTCCTCAGGCCCTCTCAAATACACCAACCACCCTCCACAATACTACCACGGCAATTCTCTTCATCGACGTGCCATTCACCGCACCCACCATCATCCAAGGCGTCTACTTCTATCTTTAATACTATTGGCTCTGATTCCCCATCCGCCGGTTCAATATTGGGTCGTGTACTTGGTCACCGACCGATTCCACCCTCTAACCGACAGTATTCTGTTTTTGAAGCGCGACTCCAGCAAGGATTTCGAGACGAAGGCTCCGCGCTCTCCGCGCAGCGCACAGGGCTTGCAAGCCCACTTAACGGTGGTTCGTATGTTCGGAATGGTATGTATGCCTGATGATTCAATCGCTCAGCCTGATCCTCGTTAGCATGCCTGATTCCCCGAATGCCTGCGCCTGCCTTTACATTTAATGAGCATAGATCCACTATACAGTGTCTTACTCAAACTACGAGTAAAATCAAGGGAAAGGTGTTTGCGTCGCGAGCGGATGGTCAACTCTCCCATTGCCATGTTCCCTCAGCGGTCTCGCAGTCTCTTGCCCTAGACATCGGACTCACAGTGCAATATATGGACCGAGATGGAAATGGTTGCCAGGTTTCCTTCTCTATTCTCTTATACTGTCGGAAGTGCGTTCATACAGTTCACCCGCCCGCTGCTCTGTTGGGTTAAGTCCCGGCGGGCGATGTTTGTGGCCAGAGATGGTCGAGAGAAGTTAACGTCATCACTCGTCCGCTTCCAGACTGCACCCATGAATGATTCAAACAGGGTCAGCAGTCGATCGATTTTGGTGGTCCAAAGCACTCGTGCGATGGCACGTCTGAACGAGACTATTCGACAGAACAGCAAGGATAAAAATATTGTCCCAGTCTGCCCGTACTCATGAGTCATGGCTCCTATTTTCTCGACTCTTGATTTTCTTCCTCTTCTTAAGCGTGTAAGACTCCATCTAGAACGTATCGGACTGTAATCATACGTTGGTACGGTGGTGCAATTAGATTTTGTTAGGTCAATACTATGGTACGCGTTGACACCTCCATCTGACGTGCATGGCAAATGCGTGCGACACGTAGGCGAGTTCATAAGAACTTGAAGTAGTTCATCTCATTGCACAACAGGCGTATTTCATACCCAGAGATATTCTTCAAAAGTACCGCCTTTACAAAACTGAAGGAGAGACGATGCAGATAGCAGCTACTACATTCCGCAGGGATGTAAGTTACAACCCTCGGTCGTTTGATCAGGGGTCTTTGGACTCTTCGCGAGTCACTTGGTGTCGCACATGTGCGCAGATAATGCCGTACCTATCTCTAGAAACGAATTTGATTTCACGATGAGACCACCGCAAATGTAGCAGAAGTGCCTGGTTAAAAAGTTCTCTATCAGACATGGTGGTCACAATGGCGAAAGGCCCGCGGCTCACGTGTTACACGCAGGAGTCGGACACTGTAGATGTGGGTGTCAAATATAGTGCCGATCTGGCAAATTCCAAATTGCAACGTACTGTCATGTGATTACATCCAGATATTCTCTGGATGGGCGTCTTGCATGCTGAAGATGAGGAAGAAAATGAAGAGCCAAGAAGATAGAAAATAGCTAGTGTCAGCCTACACGGACAATACTTCCATCCTTGTTGCTTCATCAATTGGTCCAGTTCCGAGTGCCATCGCACGAGTGCTTTGGCCCATTAAAGTCGACCGACTGCTGACACTGCTTGCACCATGCATGATCGCAGTCCGGAAGAGGACAGTTGATGATTTCAACTACTTCGTGCTCATCTCTTGCGACAAACATCGTCCGCTGGCACCTATCCCAACATTGGCAGGGGAGCGAGGCGGGTGAACAATACGACGTACTTCCGACAGTTTAGAAGAACGAGAAGGCAACCATTTCCATCTCAGTCCAGATACTGTTTTGTTCGTCGGTGAGTCCGAGGTTTCGGGCAAGGGACTGCGAGACCTCTAAGGGAAACATAATGTAGATGATAATGAGCGAGTTGACCATCCATCTGCGACACGTACCGCCATCCACCCCCTTTCCCTTGCCTTTATTTGCAGTACAAGTGGGGCACGGTATAGGGAATCTGCGTTCATCAAGGCGCGCGAAAACGTGTTCGCGCAGGCATTCGCGACAGAAGGCATGTCCACAAGGATCAGGACGAGCGACCGAATCACTCGGCATCTCCTCCAAACATATGCCGCAAACGAAAAGTCGCCGGGTGGCGGATGTAGAAGCTGGGCAAAAACGGCCGAGGATAGAAGTCCTAAAGAACCTAAAAGGGTTGAGGGAAGAAGTCCTAAAGAGCCTAAAAGGATTGAGGGTAGAAGTAGACGCCTTTGAGGATGAAGGACGTGAAGTATGGCGCGTCGATGACGAGAAGTAACTTGGTGGCGATGAAGACTGTCGTTGTTGGATCAGCGTCTCTTGCCGTCGAATCTCCATAATTTTGTTTTCCAGATAATGTTGTACGTTCTCCAAGGATTCATTTACGTTCTTCAAGAATTCTACCTCCTTCTTCAAGAATTCCACCTCGTACAAGACCACGTCCTTCAAAAATTCTACTATCTGTGATAGCGACTTGAAAACCCAAGTAGAAATCCCTACTTGCATTAATAACTAGAGCAAGGCTGGACTCGAGGTTAGGAGATGATGTACGTAGAAAAGGGGACAGATCAGTCAGGGGTTAGGATCCGTTACCACCTGAGTCAGCTGTCAGCTAATACGTTTTTGTGAGTCATGCGAGGGTTCTCAGCGCTCAGTGTTTACACTCGTAGGTGCGCCGCAGGGTGGGATGAAGTATCGGCGCACATGTGATTGGATCTGGGGAAACTCGACATGCTTGGATTGATACTACTATCTGTAGACTACTTAAGTCCATCTTCTTGACATATGCTACACAACTAACGGGTATCAGCGCGTAGCGCTTCTCGATCGAAGATGAGGGGTGCGTGTTCGGGGGCGAGCTCGCGAAGGTGGGCCCACCTGAAGCGGGCTGACTGTCGTCGGACTGCAAAGCTCATCATCGAATTGCTTTGGGATTAGAACTGGGCTTGCGGGCGGGCAACATTTTTCTTGAAGTGGTAAGGAGGTTCTTTGAACCGTCCGAAGGGGAAAGATGGCGGCAGGGAAGACAAAGTGACAAAGTCACATGCCGCACTACCCTGATTCTGGGCCTGCGCTCCTTCCTCGCTTCGGCCCAGAATCCCCACCCATCCGTACAGGCCTTAGAAACTTCGCATCGCTACCGCTCACATGCGCTCACAAGTCGTGCCTCGCTTCCGCTCAGAACACCCGCCTGATCGCTAAGCGCTTGAACATCCAAAAGTCGAACTTGCAATTGTAGCCGAACCTGACCACCGGCCACGATTTGAGAACAACAGCGTGATGCGGGTGCGAGAAACCTCGCTGTTCAGCATGTCTTGACAAGAACGAGCTTGCTGTCACAGTGCTCCGCACGAAACACAGACTGACAAATCTTGCAGCACCAGCAATCCGGCTTCCCAGTCCAGTACTTACTGGTGTGATTTGTAACTGTCCCAAGTGGCCATTCAGGTGGTGATAAGGAGATTTGACACTGATCACTGATCTCCCTTGATATAGCCTCCCTTCCACCTGATACACTTCAAACTTTCATTAAATTCAAGATTAAATTAGACAGAAAAATCTGGCCAATTCAGAATTTGTTTTAAAACTAGCTATATTCCATAAAGCAAAAGACTTCATATTGGTTGTCCCAAGTGATCATACAAGACTGTATGTATGTTCTTCAAGAACTCTACCATGTTCATCACGTTCATGAGGTTCTTCAAGGATTCTAGTATCTGTGATAGTAGCAACTTAAGAATCCAAATAGAAATTTCTACTTGCATCGATAGCTAGAGCAATGCTGGACTCGAGGTTAGGAGATGGCGTCCCACGTAGAAAAGGGGACAGATCAGTTAGGGGTTAGGATGGATACCAACCCACCAAAACCATCGCTGTCAGCAGGCTGTATTGTCCGCCCATCCGTACAGGCCTCAGAAACTCCGCATCGCTACCCTCCACTATTACTCGGATTAACTCCACATGAACTACAGTACGCCGTACGCTCCACCTAACTTAGTTTGTTCCACACGTCCCCAGGACATCATGAATCATGATGTCTCATCTATAGATAGAGGGCCTCCAAACGACGAGGATACCTCAAACACATAGACATATCGACTAACAATAGGTCGTGTGCGCTCTACTACGGCATCACGATGATGCGCGCGATCCACGCAAGACACGTGAGGGCACGCCTCATATCACCGGGCCCCCATGGCGGGCCGTTTACTTACCCATTATGACCCCTTGTCATCATCTCTCGTCGACAATTAATGAAATTGTTCATTGCAACTATGTTCAACGCATGACCCGTTCTCCGCTCTCACAAGCGACACTATTCGTCAAATCTTCTACGCCAAAAAACAATCAACTGAAGCTCAAACGTTGAGTAGGTCCAGCACGTAGAACCGGTCACTGGTCAACACAGTAGCGAGCCTCGTGGCTTCCGCAGCGACTCCGCAATTTCTAAGAATGTCTCAGCAAGTTTTACCTGGGTGAACGCAATATTAGAATATCCTCATTACGGCAGATATAATGGATTTCTCACCGTGCTGAGAGCAACAGAAAAAGAAGAGGGAACGGACGGGGGCGTCCGAGGATTGCGAGGAGCATTATTCTGGATTTCGAGCGCCAGTCTAGCCATCTTGCGGAGGGAAGAGGAGGAAGTATCTGGGCCAAAGGATATTGAATGGAAAGACAATGGTTTTCTTCAGGCGAAGTCAACGATGTACTCGTGCAGGAAGAAAGTGACACACCCAAGCCGAACCGCAGAGAGACAAAGATCTTGGATGGCCGTATCGGATACTGAGCATTCGCCGTCAGAAAGGAAGATCATGACGGGTGTTCTGAGTCGTTGATAAACGTCAGTAAAATGGCCGAGGTGAGCTTGATCAGAATACGAGCCTCTCTGTACTCCAGTTTTGCTCCATGACGACTCCGCCTGCACGGAGAGCCGCAGAAAAATTCGTCCAACCACCAGCCCGGTGGACGAGCATGGTATCTAATAATTGGTCGGGAGTGCTCGTGAAATCATTGGTCAGAATAGACGTAGGTGCAGACTTGAAAAGGATGACACTATAAGCATCGCGACGCGCACCAGCGGCCTGTCGGCCCGCTGTAACGGCAGCATGACGCGCAGACCAAAAGCTGTATAATGCTGAATAAACCGCGCCGAGCCTATTGTTGGAGGATTGCCGTATTCGGTTTGTCATTGGTGCGTCAGCCAGCGGTCCGCGGTCGGTAGAAGACATCGAACCCGATCTAAAACACATATGAGATGCTGAACAACGGGTACTAACGCATTTTAACCTGTCAACAACAAATATCCTAAGTTTGCGGGGGGATTAGAACTCCGAGTAGTACGATAATAAGATCCTTACACGTGGAAAGCTTGCTGCAGCAGAGCAGGGTTAACGCATTCGAACAAATGCCCGTCATTGGAAATGTAGCCAGGGCCATCCACAACATCGTTGGGGTTCTTGGGAGGATGGAACATGGGTAACGAGCAGTAAGACATGCTAGCTGGTGTCCTCGAATGTTCTGGCCCTAGATACGTATGATGCAACTCGGCAGCAATATGTCGACATCATGACATACCAGAACACATCGCATCGCTGAACTACGTGTAAGTAATTTATTTCTTCCCAGGAGATGACATACCATTTTGCAAAATTTGTCTGCTCGTCGCGAGTATATGGGTCTAGTCATGAAACTCAGCATTTAGTTTGGAGGAGGATATGTGCCCCTGACCTTTGAATCCTAGGCAATGCTTCAGCTTAAGTGGACGGAAGAAGGAGACGGTCGACAAACCCATTCTACGCCAGTAGAGTCCATGAGAGATCGCATCCTTCGACTTGTCAGGATTTGGTGTCAACCTTTCGCTGATGTGTTGGGTTTCCACACCACAGCAAGGATCGCCTCCCGCGGCACGGCAGTAAGCGATATGAACATGTCTCCCCATCGACGAACAAACAAGATTGCACATCATCGGTGCTCCCTCATCGTTTGAAGAGAATTTACGTCCTCCCAACTCGAGGCTTGTCCCGTCTTGCCCCTCAACCGCCCAGCGAGTCTGTGTCATGGAACCGTGGCTGGTTTCATGGTCTTGCTGAGGATGACCTTGAAAAGTTGAGCAGCAATCATCAGCATCCGTTGGAGAATGTGATGCGTTGGTGTCTTACCGAGAGGTAAGGCACAGAAGTAGCCACAGTTCTCGCACCTGAAACGTTTGAGCATCCTCCGTTACGAAGTATGCATAAAAGTTACCCACCGAGCCTCGCAGAAGTGGAACGGCTGGCTTTCTTTGCTATGGGTGTGTGGTCCCCTATGTGACGTTTGTCCAGGCGGAATGTCCTAACGCACTGCAACCGCTTTGCAACTACTTCGGGGTCAGCACGATGCCAAGGTTCTGTGCTTCAACAGACCTTGTGTGTACTACATAACAACACAAGAAATGATCAGTGAAGCACAACGGTTAATGGGATAGGGTTGAATTACTTTAGTATACTGGAATGTTTCATGTTTTCCGGTAAAAGTGGCCTCAATAGACTGGGGTGCCGTGTCAATTTGACAAATCCCTTATATACGCATAGTGAAGAGCATGGGTGTGTTTCTCTATTACCACAAGCTTCAGTTTCGATTACCATCCAAAATATGGAAAACACAACTAACCCACACAAGTGGTGCGTTCCTTGAGTAAGTCCATGAAGGTGTGATTCGTCACAAAGCCGCCTACAGAGTTCGCATGTCGATGGGCAGAGCCTGGTATCACAGGAATGGGTCTCATGGTCTTGATCACTGCAGACAAGACGCCGATTAGTTGAAAAGGCGAGGTGTAAAAAGATAAACCCACCTGGCAATACTACAACGTTCCGGACAGGAATAAATACTTCCGTCGGGTAATTTCATTTCTCTGAGGTCACAAGGCTAGAAATCCCGCATGGTCGGAAAGTATTCCACACTACTGATCAATCCATACCTCGCCACACATATGGACGAGCGCGGAACACATGTGGTCATCCTCGTCGTGTCTCATGACCTGTGGAAACGTAAGCACATGGCACTCAAGAAAGCGGTCGCAGTAGCTGACCTTCGTACATTCTTCCAAGCATCCTCGCCTTCCCGATAGTTTGCAAGTTTCGCCACACAGATGAGCAGTGACAACGCATCTACGTGATGATGAGAAAATGGGATTGTCTAAGCACATTCTCAACGTACATATGCTTGCCAGGATGCCCGGCGCTACATATTCTTTAACGCGTGTGCCAAACAGGGATAAATCACGTACCCGGCGCTGCATTGCTTGAGACCATCCTCACAAAACTCACAGTTAAATGCACACACGTGGTCGGTGTTGCAGCTATGGTCGCCCTCATTGATATGGAGCCGACTACGAATACAAAGGAGATGACATGATGCACACTGAGCACCACAGAGCTGGACATTTGTCTTCATTTCGATGACCATGATATTAAATCTTCTGCGTAAGTCCTCTATGGCGGCATGCTCTCCTTTAAACCTTGCCAAATTGCAATCCAACCAGGATCGGACGTGGTTGATACGCAAATCGATCAATCTATTGAGGTGCGTTCTAAGTTCCGCGACCAACTCAGAGTCAGGAATGAATTGCCGTGGCACGCTCGGGGTCCAGGACTCCAATAAAGCGGTGATTTGCTTGTCGATCTTGGTGGGTGGAGTTGGCTCTCCATCAGAGATGGCAAATATTGCGGTAGTATCATGGCTCTCCACGACAAGTTCGGTGTCGAAGTCCTGAGACGTGGGTCAGAAACTGAAATTCGCAGCTTGAATTGATACACTACGAAACCTTCAGTGGCTCATGCTCGGGGTCGACCTCCGAGAAACCCGTCGCAAGCGCAATTTGAAGGAGAGCAGAGAGTGACTTGGCGCGATGTTCGGCCATAGTCTCTGTTGAGAGTATAATTCAAGGAGTGCGGGAGGAAGAAAGAGTGACCAACGTGAAAGTGCCCCCCAATCATTTGCCTGAAGGCAGACGATGAGAACAATATCTTTAACAACGAAGGGATGGCGTACTTTAATCTTGGCCATGAGCGTTTTAATTGTATGGAGAAATTCTATAGCGGTTGGATGAGAAACCTTTTGCAGGTCAAACCGCTTCTTGAGGGTTGTGAATGACTTATAGAACTCTTTCGATTCGATCACGGGCCACGGTATGATGGCTAACTTCCTTCCGTGCAAGCGTGAGATGAAGTTAGCGTCCTGTTCTTGTTCGACGATCTCCTGAAACTTGAGAGAAAACCTATGTGGTCGCCTTAAATGGGAGATCGAACGTGGATGCGATGAGCCTCACTCGCGTGCGATTTCAACATTGTCTGACTCCACGACGTCCTGGAAAGAAGGTCTTAAAACGTTATACATGTGCCAGTGGTCATTGAATACTTGCCTTGATGATGATGACAAGCGTTGATTGAAAAAGAGAAGGATTTGCCCCTGGGTCCAGGACAGATGCACTGGACTGAAATGATTGGAAGAGACCGCTGATATCCCGACCGAACGCAAAATTGTTGCGGAAAAGGACCTATTAAATCTCAGACACGTGTTTTTTTGTTAGAATACAGCCGACGAACGAGATTAGATAGTGCCGTGTTGAATAAAACTAGAAGGGTATCTTCTTGAGGAGACCTTTCAACACTGTCCACGCCTGGAGTTTGTCAGGTCATCTATCTATTGTGGAAGGAATAATAGAGGTCAGGCTGACCTTCGAAGTCGAGTGCCACGATCAGTTCGTCGTCAGTGGGTGTCACGGACATCCATACACCCTCTACTCAAATAAACTCAGACCCGTATCACATACTTGCAGAACAACATACCAGTCGTCCGCATGGCGCTCCCCGCAAAAGACGTATCCACGAGATGGTTCAATGTGAAGCTCTTTCCCACGGACTGTTGGCCCATCGACGACACAACTTTCACAGGCTACACAGAAGAGCATCAGCGACGAGTGTACATAAAACAAATGGATACTGTGGACTATACCTTTGAGGCCATATAGGACTGGAAAATGGACTCATACCAACCAAGCGAGAGATGGTCCACTATCTGGTTGACGTCTGCGCCAAGCAGAATCCTCTCTAACTCTGCAGAAATAACTCCGTTTGCCAACGGAACGAATCGATTTTCGCGACACACAGCGATGTGGATGGGAATGAGGCAGAGGAGGTCGACGAGCCACTCCCCCACACGATACCGGGATACGTCCCACTTTAGGTCGAAGACCGTCTTGTCCAGAAAGGATCCAAAATCTGTGGCAGAGACTTTAATGCCGCGTAGTTCATTCCCCGTAGGTTTCTTGGTCGCTCTTACAAACCCCTGAATAAGATTGGAGAAATAAGAAGCAAACGGCCGTGTGGAGCTCTCGGTGATGAATGTCAAAGTCCTCTGGCGCCGCTCGCTCAAGGATGTGATAGTACGGCGCTTCACAGCGGGGAGAACAGGGAACCGTGTCCACACCTCCTTGTGACAGTCCAGTAGGCTGTTGTGCTGGGTAATGCGTGCGTCGTTATTCGACCCGTTTCTGCTTCCCTCCTCTTGGAAGACGACCTCTGTGACCTTTCTTGTAATGTCGATAGCTATGGAGTTCACGCAGTGCTCATCGATATCGAGGGCGAGAAGGAACACCCGTCCTCGGCTGACCAGCGATGTCACAGTGGCGCCCTCAAGTGGAAAGGTAGGAAGTGATAAGGAAATCCCGTCAGTGGAGCCAAATGTCTCCCAATGATATGCGGTCAATGAGGGTTGCGAATCCCGGGTCCAAAGAACAAGGAGGCAGGACCCATCTGGAGCCGGGTAAATGGCGCTGGGGAGCGATGGAAGCTGTAACGAGGAAGGCCTAGTATCAAGAATCCGAACCCGTGATTAATACGCAATCAAACCTGAAAGGAAGAGCGAAAAAAAAAAGCTTACCGGAATTGCTCCGTGATGAATGAAAAGATCCGGATCTGTGCGTTGGAGCCCACCAACACTACCTCGTCGCTTCCACACATAGAAGACAGTTGGAGAATCGAGACCTCTGCCTGGCCGTACCACGGAGCAAGACTAATGGAACTCCCCAGACCTTGAAGTGATCTGAAGGTTTCATCGAACACGAACGCGTAAAGTTGCTTCTTAGCAGGCAATATAGCACGTAAGGACACCACCTTGACCAACAAGATAGAACTTACTTTCGCTGAGGCGCACACAGTCAACATTCTCTTCGCCTCGTCATATGCGAACAGCACGTGTTCCCCCATTTTGTCGCGGTTAAGAGCTTTGATCGCGTTGCCTCGCTGTATGGCCGCATCCATTGCGGATAGATGCTCAAGATAAATACAATGTTTGTCCTGATCGGCAAGAACGAGGAGGAGTTTTTCTTTCTCGAGGAGCCTGTGAAAGCTGACAAAAGAGCATAAGTTGGCGTTCGAGCAGCTTTACGAAGTTAAACTCATACACAATACGGAGCCCAAGTGGTAGGTGAAATTCGCCTGAGCGTTGGTCGCTTACGGTGGGTTTGGGTATGTGCTTTGGATTGAACTTCATGGTCTGCTTGTCATCGCTCGTCAAGTCCATGAGGTGAACTCGAAATTTGAGTTTGGGTTCCTGAAGTTCGTCCCTGCGACCAGTAACCTTATACTCTTAATTATACCCAGGCACATCAACTTGTGAAGATTGTCGACTTTAGCAAACCAAATGTACGTACCACCCGATGAGTGATTTTTCTTTAACCTTTGAACCTCGTTAATAAGTACCACACTAGTGCCAGTGTGATTAGTCATCAACCTAGACACGTACGTCAAACTCACGAGGTTTTATGTCTAGCAGAGATTTCATTGACGACCCGAATAAACTTCAGGAAAAAACCACCCAGCTGTTTTCTTTCCTTCGCCTCGATATCATGTTGTATAGATCCCTTGCATGCTTCCTGTTGCATCTGTAGTACAGCATGGGTCATCTTCATCACTGCTGCATCGATCGAAGACGACACTGGGTACAAGCAAGATCCACGACCGCCGGATAGGGGCCTCCAGATCCTTATCATTTATGCATTTCACTCGCAGCAGAAAATCAGAGTCAGTGACGCCGCTTGTTATTTTCTTCAGTTCCTTTCTCAGCGACTCCTCGTCTGTTGGCCCGGAAAAAAGCGCCACGATTCTCGTGAACGAAGACAGCCAAGATGATACCCCAGGTTCTTTATTTTTGTGGTTCCTAGGGTGTACGTTCCGGGAACGTCGAAGATCATCCTCGGCAAGGACAGTCTGAATGACCTTCGTGCGTTCACCAGGGGGCAGATCGGGTGCTTCTTCAGAAGATGACACACGAAAATCAGACGCTCCTTCAAAAACTGAATTCGGCCCCTTTCACGGCGTGGAACTTGGCATGCTGGACATGTTGTTTATAGATGTCATTGAAACCATGGTACACCTGACGGAGATGATCGACACGTATTGGTTCTGCGAGAAAAAGTAAGCTGAGTATAAAAGGTTCAAATACTGAATTTTTTACCAGTGGTTTCAGAATCACCGTCGATCCACACGCGAGACGAAAGCGCAATACGTTCGATTGAGCTATATAAAAAATATTCACTTGAGAATGTTGCACTCAGAGACGCGAAAGAAACCTCACGGAAAGAGTCTTATCACATCCTCAACAACCGCATCCCGGAGACCGCGCTGCAATGAAGCCCTTTCGCAGAGGAGGTTATCACAAGCTTTATTTTGTCTCTCTTTCAATCTTCGATGGAACCACTCGTGAGTATTCTTCTCCGCGACATGCAACGCATTACACTGTTCTGGGAAGACACCCGAGAGAGCCACATCAACGAGAATCCGAACGGCATCCTCGCCGAGGGTCTCAGAAAGGACTAATGTATTTTCTTCGCTAAGACATTATAAGCACCGCGTCCAGTAGAAATACCGTGCACGTACAGCAACTGCTTTAGCGATAGCTTTGTGAAGGTGCTATGATCGTAAATACGAGATCGAGTGACCTGTGGAACATAAGTAACTGTCCAGAACCCCTGAGCGGTTTCCCCATGAAAAAGGCCAGGGACGAAACTCGACGGAGTCAAAACGCAGTTGGTAGGAATTGCATAGTGGGAGATGTGGAATGAATTCATCTTTGAAAGGTCAGAGATAGACTTGCGTCTGACGAACGAAAGGATCACCTGAAAACCGGGGCGTGACACCGCGGTCTCTTCCTGTTCGTTCCGCTGTGCGACCTCGTATAAGAATAGTCTGTCATCATCACCAGTGTCCAATCCACGGATTCCGCATCGCTATCCTCGTCGCCCCAGACTATGGAAGCGGAGTGCTCCGCGGATAACAATACAACCACTTGATCGCACATTTTCGTAAGATACCTGTTTATAGACATGAAGCAAGCTAATAAATATTACCATCTTCTATTACGCACCGCATGAACGTAACTCTGTTCCGGCAAACTGGGGAGGCTGCAGAGTCGTCCCAAGTTGAATCCTCAGGCCAATATATAACAATGTGATGCTCTTGATTGGGATCTACTTGTCCAGCTCCCAGCCGAAGGACATACAAACCGGACGATAGGCCCGGTCTAGAACCACCGAGCTCAGTTGGGACAAGTAAAGAACGAGCACTAAGGATCTGATTATCTAGCACGACTTTGAGGGAGAATATTTACGTACATGTCCTCATTAACTGCGTTGAGAGATCGCAACAAGCGTACAATCTCAACCTTAGATCCATACATGCCGAGAGGTTTGATCATGAATTGGTCCAATGCCTTGAAATCGACCTTGGTGAGAGATGCATATGATCCAGGGCATATCGCGTTGATGAAGCGTTTAAGAGAATCTTGAGCGATGATGACCTTATCGACTATCAAAAACAGACGTTTAGTTCATGGGTAGCAAATGCGCATCCTGAAAGGTTCCGTACCGCAGCCATTGCTCCCGGATTCACTGATGAGGTCCAATAGACGATACATGCCCTTGATATTCTCCGCTAAGTCTATAACGGGAGCCGGAGGGACTTCGCTGTTCTGCACGTTCTTTCCAGCAGAGTCCACTTGACCCCCGTGATCTTGTCGATAAGTTTGACTTTGACCGTTGGCAACTAGGAAGGTGGGTAAGCCGCACTGTGAGTAAAATTCACACAATCAATTTCACTTAGAGGTATATTTGGTCTCCAGGGATCCACTTCATTTTCTGGAGCGATAGATTGCTTCATGTCGATATTTCCTTGGACGGGGTAACAAACAGTTAGCCTGTTATACAGTTATCGTACGAGTGGAGCGCACGCGACCTACTGTCAGGTGGATATGTCTGCGCGTTTGAGGTTTTCTCGCCTATGCCAACCGATGAACATGAAAAAAAAGGGTAATGAGAGACAAGATGGATACTCACTGGGATTCCATAAGAGCTCCCAATCCAGAGGTTCCCAATCCACAGGCGAGATAGCATAATTCTCGGGGAGTGTGGGGAACAACGATGCGCTGTAGTCCATGTAGAGTTGTGCTGGAAGGTAGGGATGGGGGAGTTCCCAACCCCTGTTCCACCCATTTTTCTATGCACGAGGGACGTTTCATCATGATACATGAATCATGATTGATTCATGAAAGATAGAATTCATAGAAGTGTCCCACGATGAGTCGAGGATGAGGCATTTATTACCATACCCGGCGATGAGCCGAAAGAAAAGTCGCCTCATGGTAGATAGCGAGGTGATAGTGGCGTGATTCTCAGCGAGCCCAAGGGTTGACACGGGGTTGACACGACACCAAAGTCACGTGAAATCAGCTGATTGACACGAGATGCAATGGCACAGCCGTCCTTAGACACCACCAATATCAACGAAGGTTCCCGTGCGCGGTGCCCAATGCGTTCATTCCTATGGCAGGCATTGGCAGCAGCCGCGGCGCTTGTTAGTGAACACGGATGTGACCGCCGGTATTGTGGCTTGCGGACTCGCACCACCAAGCGTACCACTGAACTTCGCGAGGAAAGTCTTTGCTATTGAACAACGCGGTCTGCAAGCGCTGCTCTTATACCCATGTTGTCTCGCGAGTGCGCAGAGGTACGGCAGCTTTTCAGTGTTCCCCTATCCGAGCATTTCCGAAGCCACTATATGTATGTGTGCATTGTGGTCCGGCAACCTTCATCTGGATGTTAAGATGTCGGAGTGATGTCTGCCGCGTTTCCTCGTTTGAGAAGATACGATAACCACTTACGGTTTTCCGGAGTTTCTGAGTTCAAATCTCAAATCTAGTAAGAACATGGCATTGGCCATTGAATATTGAACATTGGTTGAAACGTCGAACGCCGCCCGGGTTACTCGTAGGCGCCCAAGTAAACCTCATCGTTGACTCGCGAAGACTCTGGCCGAGGACTGTACTCATACCCACCCAAGCCTGGTACTTCGTAGATTATCTCTGCATATGGAATACGCTTGTGGCTCCGAGAGCTCAGGACAAGCAGAATCTACGTTCTCACGACCAAAGGCAACCAAAGGTTCAGTTGCGCGGTTTCGGTATTCGCTTAGACTGGTGGGGTCGCCCGCTCATATTTGAATGCGATGTCTGTACTGTATACCGTAAGTATGTAATTCGCCAATGGGCGGCACAGCATGATGTCTTTCAAAAGCCGTCCCTCACCACGGGAGTCGCGGCGTCACGTGCCGTCCCCAATTCGAATGTGTTCACGTGAGCGTGCCGTAATGCAATAATGTCTCAAATCAGGTGTGTATATGACTACCGCCTTCTCTGATATAGGAAAAGTTGGAGTTAGACGTCCTGGTCTAAGCGAAATTCGAACCGAATCGGTTGCGAGGCGTAGTCGCCGCGTAGATCACACTAAGTTCATAATTTCTAGTAGTTCATATCATTATCCTTGCACAACAGGCATATGCGTACAGAGATATTCTACAAATGTTCCACCTTTACAAAACTGAAGAAGAGGGGATACATACAAAAACAGCAGCTACTACATCCCGCAGGAATATGAATTACAACCCTCGGTCGCTTGACCAGGGGTTTTCGCGAGTCACTTGGTGTGGTTCTACTCGGCAGGCACCTCGAAAAGTTGGCAGTTCTTATTATAGTGCGCCGATTTTGCCTCCCGTATCTCTTGGGGTAGAGCCGATTTCACGATGAGATCACCACATATGTAGCAAAAGTGCCTGTTTAAAAAGCTCCCTATCAGACATAGCGATCACAAAGGCGAAGGGCCTGTGGCTCACGTGTTGCACGCAGGAGTCAGACACTGTAGTTGAGGGTGTCAAATAGTGCCGACCTGGCAAAATCCAACCTGCAACGTACCGACATGTGATTACATCCCGATATTTTCTGGATGGGCGTCTTGCATGCTGAAGATGAGGAAGAAAAATGAGAGCCAAGAAGATGGGAAATAGCCCGTGTTGGCTCACTCGGACAATACTTCCAACCTTGTTGCTTCATCAAATGGTCTAGTTCAGAAGTGCCATCGCACGAGTGCTTTGGACCATTGAAGTCGATCGACTGCTGACACTGCTTGCACCATGCATGGTCGCAGTCCGGAAGCGGACAGACGATGATCTTTGCTTCTTCGTGTTCATCTCTGGCCACGAACATCGTCCGCTGGCACCTATCCTAACATTAGCGGAGGAGTAAGGCGGGTAAGCACCAGCAGTATTGACATACTTCCGACAGTTTAAGGGAACAGAGAACTCATTCATTTCAATCTCGGTCCAGATACTGTATTGCTTGTCGGTGAGTCCGAGGTTTAGGGCAAGGAACTGCGAGACCTCTAAGGGAAACATAATGTGAGATGATGTTGAGCAAGTTGACCATCCAATCACGACACGTACCGCCAACTACCCCCTTTCCCTTGCCTTTACTTGCAGTACAAGAGGGACACAGTATAGGAAATCTACGTTCATTAAGGCGGGCAGTAACGTGGCCACGCAGGCATTCGCGACAGAAGGTATGTCCACAAGGATCAGGACGAGCGATCGAATCATCGGGCATCTCCTCCAAACATATGCCGCACACGAACAATCGTTGTGTGAACTTGAAAAGACCTGCGCGCTGTGCGGAGAGCGCACGGTCTTCGTTGTCAAATTCGTGCTGCAGGCGCATCGCATGCAAAATATTATCCTCGCGGTCAGTGGGTTGAGTTGGTGCGCGACTAGCGCGACCAGGGCGACCAGGTGCACGACCCGAGCTTGATTTGGTGGCGGATAGGGAACCTGGGCGAAACGGGTTGAGGGCCGAGATGCTAAAAGGGTTGAGGGTAAAAGTGAATGCCTTGGAGGATGAAGGACGTGAAGTATGGCGCGTCAATGACGAGAAGTAACTCGGTCGTCGACTCCGCGCATCTGCCTCTTTAATTTCGCTTTCCAGACGTTGTTGTTCATTCTTCAGAGATTCGATCTGTGATTGCAACTCAGAAATCTCTACTTGCATTGATAACTGTGCGAGGCTGGACTCGAGAACCGTTTGCCATAACGCGGGGGTGGACGTCTCGACACCATGCGGTACAAACACGTGCCCGCTGTAAGTGGATAGTAGTTGTGCCTGCGACTGATCAAAACCGTCTGGAAGGTTGACGTTAGGAAGGAGCTCCCTAAGACGACGTGCAGTGCCCTCGATCGAGGTGTTGACTATCATCCCAGCACCATTGGGATAGGATGGACGCGGGAGAGGGTCGAATATGATGAAAACGCTCCGGGGCGTAAGTCGTAGTTTCAAGCAGGCGATGATTTCAGGAGGACGAGTGATAATGGCGACTGCTGATAAGTCGAGGTTGTTCAATTCCCTTTACGCAAGGACAGCCATCGGTAACTGCGTTCAACCAGTTTCATTATCACTGTTCGAGAACACTTACATGAGTAAAGATTCGAAGAAAGAGACTTCAGGATGACCATGGGTGGCTGTCTTTAGCTTTAGGGTCTTCTCAAACAAGGGAATGCGGCAGATATCTTCGACATCTAAATGAAGGTTGCCAGACCATAATGCACATATAGCAGTGGTTTTCTTTGGAGAATGGAGATAAGGATGTGCTCAGATAGGGGGA
The DNA here is from genome assembly GCA_022376525.1 of Russula vinacea. NCBI lineage: Eukaryota > Fungi > Basidiomycota > Agaricomycetes > Russulales > Russulaceae > Russula > Russula vinacea. The sequence goes on from WTXL01000043.1 coordinate 28,242, forward strand.
TAGGATAAAGTCGTCATACCTCTGCGCACTCGCGAGCCAACACGGCCTGTAAAAGGTCTGTGTTTTTCAGACCACTTTGTTCCATAGAGAAGACTATCCTTGCGAAGTTCAGAGCCGCGAGTCCGCAAGCTGAACCGCCCGTCTCATCCCTGTTGTACTGGCCAGTGCCATCATAAGAAAGAACGCGTTCGACACCATCCGCGAGGATGCTGCGGGAAATTTCGTCGATGTCGGTATTGGGCAGTGATTTCTGAGGACCTTGCTGAGGACGACTATAAAGGACTTGGTAAAGGAGATATGTCACTGCCAAGAGGAAGGACATCGATGATTCGATGAGCGTTGCTGCGTCGGGGTACATGTACTAGTATTTCCGACCGAAGCCGTAGCGTCTATAGAATTTGCGGCCCGGTTACGTTGCCTGTGGTCGCACTCGCTCTTCGCGGCCCGGTCGCGGTCGTGCGCCGAATCCGGATGCCGCGCCTCGTGATTAGGCCGCACACCTCTGGTCCTCAGGTGGCATTTTGCACTCTAGAAGCTAGCACGGCTCAACATGCAAGACGCCCATCCAGAATGTATCAAAATGTAATCCTATGTCGGTTTGTTGGTGCAAGTTCACTACTGTATGGTAGGGTGGGCACGTTGACACGTTGTACATCAGAAGTATGACACCTGCATGCAACACGTGAGCGCTTGAGTGGTGAGCCCATGCCCTTCTTTATATCTGATGGAGGACCTTACTGTAAACCAAGCACTTCTATTATACGTGGTCTCATCGTGAGGTCAGCGCTAAGGTAAGAGATAAGGCCTTTCGATCTTTCATTCTGCACACCTCGCTAGCATCTTTGAAGTGCGGGCCGCCGAGTATAGCAATCAGCTGTCGATAGCATCAATATGGACGAGATACTCGTAAACGCCCGGCAACATGTTCCCCCGCCATCGTAATCCGTAAACTACTGTACCGTGCCAAACCTAACCAAGAACTACTAAGTGACCTCTCAAACGCCCTAGATTTTTTCGGCTACGTATGATGAGGTACAATTTGTTGCACGTCGCTGCGTCCTTATCCGCTTCTGTGGGGAGCGTGGATGGGCGACTGGTCCCCCGTACTGTAGCCCTCTCCTCGACACCAACCTTAGACGAAATGTTCGACACAACAGCAATTGTGGCCTACAAGGCTACAGGTCTATAGCCGCCGTCTTCTGTCTTTCCACCGGCCGAATTCTTTTTTCTGCTCCGGGTAACACGGAGCTTCAAAATGAACTCGGATTTCGTGGGGACGGTAGGTTCAAGCTGTAACTGTCATTTCATCGATGACAAGTTACTTGTGAACCCCTTTGACGTTTAGCTGTATCTCGCGAGCCCTTTCCTCCATGTCTCCGTAGCAGTCCTTGTCGAGATTTTTAGGGAACGCCACGGGATACATATCCTGTACGTGTGTGAGAATCCCTTCGAAACGGAACAGATTGTAAACTACGTCACCAAGATATTCAATGTCACCCCGCGAACCAGGGAGATCTTACGAGAACACCTTTTTCGCCTAAAGAACCCCGTCTTCTACTACCTACTTCACGTTCGCTGTCTCTTCGATACTCGGCGGGGATTTTCCTTTGCCAGCTTCCAGTTAAATTTGGTCGGCGAGGATTTCAAATTGAAGAGGGGGGGTCCCTAGCGAATTGATTGCAGTTGGCGAAGGGTTGGGCCGTCCCAAATGTTTACAGCTAAGAAAGTGGTCCAAGAAGTTCGCGAGACTGAACAAACTATGACAATATCGGTCTGGGCACTAGAATCTCCTTCGGTCGGATCTATCGTCTATTTTGCCACGGGATTTCCGGCCCTGTCAAACCGGTGACGCGGTGACGCCTTCTCGCCTCCTCGCCGTTCACTCTCGCTCGGGCAATGATGCGCCCTTACAGGCCTTACCACCGGTCCCGACGTGAACCTGCCCCGGTGCAGAGACGCAGCCCTTCACCACGAACGACAGAAATGACACCGTGCACGACTCGTCTCCTCTGCTCATACACCATCCACTCGACGCACTCGTACCTGCCTACGCCGCACCGGACGCGCGAAGGAGTCCAGCAGCTCAACCTCGCCGTGAGCACCAGACACATAATCAAACTCATCACGCTAACTTTCTTTTCCCCTCGTGCCCACAGAACACGCACTCTCGCCTCTAGACGACAACCCACGCGAGCGTGGATGCGACGCGGACGCGCGCCGGCGGCGCAGAGACGCTGCACTTCAGCGTGAACGACAGAAACGATATCAGGCGCGACCCGTCTCCTCCGCCCGTGCACACACGCTCGACGGACTCGCACCTGCCGACGCCACACCGGACGCACGAAGGAGTACAGCACCCCAACCTCACCGTGAGCACCAGAGGCACTATCAGACTCATCACACTAACTTTCCTCTCTCTTCGGCCCGCACAAGACGCACTCTCGCCTCTAGAGGACAGCGCACGCGAGCGTGGGTGAGACGGCACTCTGCCCCTTTCCCCGTCTCTTCCACGACCACTACAATCGCCTCTCCCATCCCCTCACGACCCCATTCAAGTCGATATCGTGCTTGCCAGGCTGCCTCCCGAACGTCTCTCTGTCCCATTCAAGGATCACAGCCCGTACTATGCCATCCTCGCTGTCCTTCGCTCTAAGGACCCCATACCGCCAGACGATGCCAACATTTGGCCCGCTTGCCTATTGTCAAGTCTCCCTGTTGTCCTTTCCAGGCCTCTCTCCTGAACAAAACGTCAACACGAATACTTTTAAACTTCACTCCCGACGACATTGCTCAAGAACAAAACCTTTTCATCCTCAGTGTCGCTCCCACTCCCTCCGAAATTGAAGCAATTCCGCGTAATCACATGCACGCTCGCCCAATAGGTGGACAACCGAACTTGCACGTTGATCACAAAGGGATTGACGGGGGTAAAAGGGTTCAGTACGTTCAGCGGCAGCAAACAGGATAATTAAGGATTGGAATCTAAGGCTTTTTGTGACTAGCTAAATTTTCTAACGGATTACCGTAAGAGCCCTGGCATTATTGTTTGAGAACAAACTTGTGCATTGATCATGAAGGCGTCAACGACTCAACGCAGCAAACAGACGTTCTCGCCTCAACGGTCGGACCCCTGCCACGTCTGTGGGGCATCCTAGATGATATAGAAGAAACAAGAGAAGAAAACCCTTTTAGTGTAATTAAAAATGGACTTCTAGATGCCTTCAAGTTTCATCTCTTCAGACAAAGTATCAGCAAAACAACAAGAGTCTTGACACGAGTCATGATGGCGGACAAGTGTGACGCCGACCTCGCACTCTTGCCAGGGCCATGAGATGGGATCTTTACGAAAACCGTGTCACCGGGCCGGTGGCAGTGGCGGACCGTCGCCTATTATAGGACCACGCAATGCAAGGCATTGCAAGCTAATGAAATCGTTCATTACAACCATGTTCAACGCATGGCCCGCTCTCCTCTCTCACAATACAACGCTATTCGTCAGTTTGTCATTCATACAATCGTCTACTACACCCAACAACCACCAACTGAAGCTCAAACATTTACCGAATTGAAATAGGCCCAGGCACAACTGATTGACAACTGATCAGCACATAAGCGAGCCTCGTGGCTTCCTCAGCGACTCCGCAATTCCTAAGAACGTCTCTGCAAGTTGTACCTAATTAAACGCAACATAAGAATATCTTCATTACGGGAGATGCAATGAATCTCTCACCGTGTCGAGAGCAACAGCGAAAGAGGAAGGAGCGGACGGGGCCGACTGAGGAGTGCGAGGAGCATTATTCTGGATTCCGAGCGCCAGATTGGCCATCCTGCGAAGAGAAGAGGAGGATGTATCTTGACCAAAGGAGATGGAATGGAAAGATAGTGGTTTTCTTCGAGCGAAATCAGCGATGTACGTTCGCAGAAAGAAATTGACACACCCAAGCCGAACTGCAGAGAGACAAAGGTCTTGGATGGATGCGTCGGATACCGAGCATTCTCCATCAGAAAGGAAGATCATGACCGGCGTTCTGTGTCATGATAAACGTCAGTAAATGAGGCTAGAGATAAGTTTGATCATAATACGAGCCTCTCTGTGCTCCAGTTTTGTTCCATGACAACTCCTCCCGCTCGGAGAGCCTCCGAAAAGTTCGTTCCACCACCAGCCCGGTGGACAAGCACGGCATCCAACAGTTGGTCGGGAGTGCTCGTGAAATCATTGGTCAGAATAGACGTAGTTACGGAGTTGAAAAGGATAACACTGTATGCATCGCGGCGCGTACTAGCGGCCTGTCGGCCCGCTGTAACGGCAGCATGGCGCGCAGACCAAAAGCTGTATAATGCTGAATAAACTGCGCCAAGCCTATTGTTGGAAGATTGCCGTATTCGGTTTGTCATTGGGGCATCAGCAAGCGGGCCACGGTCGGTGGAAGACATCGAACCCGATCTAAAACACAAATATGAGATTCTGAATGACGCTCATAAACACACATCTAACCTGTCAACGACGAATATTCTATTTTGGCTGAGGCGTTAGAGCTCTGAGTTGTACAATAATGCGGAGCGTCTTACACATGGAATGCTTGTTGCATCACAACAGGATTATTGCATTCGAACAGATGCCCATCATTGGAGATGTAGCCGAGGCCGTTCACAACTTCGTTGGGGTTCTTGGGGGGATGGAACATGGGCAACGTGCAATAAGACGGCTGTCCTGTGCCAGCTGGTGTCCCCGAATGTTCGGGCCCTAGATATGTATGATGTTAGTTGGCAAGCAATCTGTCAACATCGTGATATACCAGGACACATCGCATCGCTAGACAATGTGTGAGTAATCTATTTCTGCCTAGGAAGCGATGACATACCATTTCGCAAAATTTGTCTGTTCGTCCCGCGTATACGGGTCTGGTCACAAACTTCAGCGCTTAGTTTGGTGGAGGAAACGTGCCCTTAACCTTTGAATCCTAGGGATAACGCTTTAGCTTCACTGGAGGGAAGAGGGGGACATTCTACGCACCCATTCTACGCCAGTAAAGTCCATGACTAATCGCATCCTTCGGCTTGTCCGGATTTGGTGCTAACCTTTCGTTGATGTGTTGGACGTCTGCGCCGTAGCAAGGACTACCATCCGCGGCCCGGCAGTAAGCAATATGAACGTGTCTCCCTATCGACGAGCAAACGAGATTGCACATCATCGGTGCCCCTTCGTCATTTGAAGAGAATTTACGACCTCCCAGCTCGAGGCTCGTCCCGTCTGGCCCATCAACTGTCCAACGAGCCTGCGTCATGGATCCGTGGCTGGTCTCATGGTCTTGCTGAGTGTGACCTTGAAATGAATAATCAGAAATCAGCATCCGTCGCTGCTTGTGATGCGATATCTCACCAAGAGGCAGGGTACAAAAATAGCCACAGTTCTCGCACCTAAATCGCTTGAGCGTCCTCCAATACAACGTACACTATAAATGTTACCCACCGAGCCTCGCAAAAGTGAAACGGCTGGCTGTCTTTGCTGTGGGTGTGGGATCCCGCATGTGATGTTTGTCCAGCCGGAATCGACCTAACGCACTTCAACCGCTTTGCAACTACTTCGGGGTCAGCACAATGCCAAGGCTCTGACTTTCAACAAACCTTGTGTATACTAATACCGAACAAGAAATGATCAGAGAAGCGCAACGAATGATGGAATAGGATTACTTTAGTATACTGGAATGTTTCATGTCTGCCGGTAAAAGTGGCCTCAATGGACTGGGGTGCCGTATCAATTTGACAGATCCCATTATCCGAGCATAGTGCGGAGCATGCGTGCGTTTCTCTATTTACCATAACCTTCAGTTTCGATGACCCTCAGAAATAGGAAAACACTACTAACCCACACAAGTGATGCGTTCCGGGAGTAAGCCCATGAAGGTGTGGTTCGTCACAAAGCCGCCTGCAATGTTCGCACGACGATGGGCAGAGCCTGGTATCGCAGGAATGGGTCTCATGGTCTTGATCACTGCAAACAGGACGCCGATTAGTTGAGAAGGCAGGGCGTAAAAAGATAAACGCGCCTGGGAATACTACAACGTTCCGGACAGGAGTAGATCTTTCCGTCTGGCAATTTCATTCCTCTGAGGGCGCAGGGCTAAAAATCCCGCATGATCGTAAAGAATAGCTCAACACCACTGAAGATCGACCCATACCTCGCCGCACGTATGGACGAGCGCGGAACACATGTGGTCATCCTCGTCGTGTCCCATAACCTGTGGAAGCGTAAGCACATGACACCCGAGAAAGCAGTCGTGACAGCTGACCTTTGTACAATCCTCCAAGCAACCTCGCCTTCCCGATAGTTTACAAGGTTCGCCACACAGGTGATCGGTGACAACGCATCTGCGTGACGATAAGAATGCGGCGCTGTCTAGGCGCACTTTTCACTTACATATGCTTCCCAGGATGCCCAGCGCTACGCTTTCTTCATTAGGCGTACCGAATAGGGAAAAAATGACGTACCGTGTACTGCATAACTTGAATTCATCTTCGCAGAACCCACAGTTATAGGCACACTTGTGGTCGGTGTTGCAGCTATGGTCGCCCTCATGGAGCCGACTACGGATACAAAGGAGATAGCACGATGCACACTGCGCGCCACAGAGTTGGACATTCGTCTTCATCTCGATAACTATGTTATCGAATCTTCTGCGTAAGTCCTCGATGGCGGCATGCTCCCCTTGAAATCTCGCCAAATTGCAGTCTAACCAGGATCGGACGTGACTGACACGCAGGTCGATCAATCCATTGAGGTGCGTTCTAAGTTCCGCGACCAACTCAGAGTCAGGCATGAGTTGCCGTGGCTCGCTCGGGGTCCAGGAGTCGAACAAGGCCACGAGTTGTTCCTCTATCTTGGCTGGTGAAACTTGTTCTCCATCAGAGATGGCAAAGATCGCCGCAGTATCATGGCTCTCCACGATAAGATCGGTGTCGAAGTCCTAAAGTCCGGGTCAGTGACCGTACTCCACGTGTTGAATCAATATATTGCGGAACCTTCAGGGGCTCTAGGTCGGGGTCGACCTCCGAGAAGCCCGTCGCAAGAGCGATTTGGAGAAGAGCCGAGAGTGACTTGGCACGATGTTCGGCCATGGTCTCTGTCGAGAGTATAAAATCGAGCGAGTGGAAGAAAGATGAAGTAACGAACGAGAAAGTGCTCCCCAGTCATTGGCCTGCAGGTGGACAATGAGAACGATATTCCTAACAATGTAAGAAATGGCATACTTTGAGCTTCGCCATGAGCGTTTTGATCGTATGGAGGAATTCTCCAGCAGTTGGATGAGAAACCTTTTGCAGGTCAAGCCGCCTCTTGAGGGTCGTAAATGACTTATAAAATTCCTTTGATTCGATCACGGGCCATGGTATAATGTCTAATTTCCCTCCATGCAGGCGCGAGATGAAGTTGGCGTCCTGCTCTTGTTCGACAATCTTCTGAAACTTAAGAGAGAACCTGTATAGCACGCTTTAGTCGGGGGAGCCACACGTAGATGCGTAAAACCTCACTCCCGGGCGATTTCAACTTTGTCCGACTCCACAACGTCCTGGAAAGGTCTCGTACCGTCGTGAATGTGCCAATGGTCGCAAAATGCTCACCTTGATAATGATGACGAGCGTAGATTGAAAGAGAGAAGGATTTGCCTCTGGGTCCAGGACAGATGCACTAGACTGGAATGATTGGAAGAGGTCGCTGATATCCCGACCGAACGCAAAGTTGTTGCGGAAAAGGACCTATTGGATCTCAGACATCGGACTTTTTTAGAAACGGGCGACGAACAAGATTAGATAGTGCCGTGTTGAATAAAACTAGAAGGGTATCCTCTTGAGGGGACCTTTCTACGCTGTCTACGCCTGGAATTTTGTCGGATCATCAGTTAAAATAGTACTAGAAAGATCAGCCAACCTTCAAAATCGAGTGCCACGATCAGTTCGTCGTCGGTGGGCGTCACGGACATCCATACACCCTCTGTGAAAGTAAACTCAGACCTGTAACACACACTTGTGGTACAAACATACCAGTCGTCCGCATAGCGCTCCCCGCGAAAGATGTATCCACGAGATGGTTCAATGAGAAGCTCTTTCCCACGGACTGCTGGCCCATCGATGACACGACTTTTACAGGCTACGCAGAAGAGCATCAGCCATGAGAGTATATAGAACAAATAATATTGGGGACTACCTTTGAGGCCATATAGGACTGGAAAATGGACTCATACCAACCAAGCGAGAGATGGTCCACTATCTGGTTGACGTCTGCGCCGAGTAGAATCCTCTCTAATTCCGCAGAAATAACTCCATTTGCCAACGGGACAAAGCGATTTTCGCGGCAGACAGCGATGTGGATAGGGATTAGACATAGAAGGTCGACTAGCCACTCCCCAACACGATATTGAGATACATTCCACTTCAGGTCGAAGACCGTCTCTTCCCGGAATGATTCAAAATCTGTTGCAGAGACTTGAATACTACGTAGTTCGTCCCCTGTGGGTTTCCTCGTCGCCCTTACGAATCCCTGGATGAGATCGGAGAAATAAGTGGCAAACGGTTGTGCGGGGTTCTCGGTAATGAATGTCAAGCTTCGTGGCCGCCGCTCACTCAAGGATGTGATGGTACGGCGCTTCACAGCAGGAAGAACAGGGAACCGCGTCCAGACTTCCTTGTGGCAGTCTAGCACGGTGTTGTGCTGTGAGTGCTGTGTGCCAGTTTTCGACGCGTTTCTGCCGCCCTTTTCTTGGAATACAACCTCTGTTGTTTTCCGTGTGATGTCGATGGCTACTGAGTTTACGCAGTGTGCATCGATATCGAGTGCAAGAAGAAAGACGCGTCCTCGGCTGACCATCGATGTTACGACAGCGCCATCGAGCGGAACGGCGGTGGGAAGTGGTAGGGATATCCCATCAGTGGAGCCAAATGTCTCCCAATGATATGCAGTGAGCGAAAGCTGCGAGTCCTGGGCGTGAAGAGCAAGGAGGCAAGACCCATCTGGAGTTGAGTAAATGGCGCTGGGGAGCGACGCGAGTTGTAAGGAGGAGGGTCTAGTATCAAGAATCCAAGTCAGCGATACGCGATCAAATCCAAGTTTCAAAAGAGAAAACGTCTACCTAAATTGCTGTGTGATAAATGAAAAGATTCGGATCTGTGCGTTGGAGTCCACCAACACCACCTCATCACTTCCACATACAGACGACAGATGCAGAATTGAGATGTCCGCCTGGTTGTACCACGGAGCAAGATTAATAGGACTTCCCTGACTTTGGAGCGTTCTGAAGGTTTCATCAAACACGAACGCGTAAAGTTGCATCTTAGTAGACAATATGACATGTCAGAACTCGACTTTGGTCAATGAAGTGGGACTTACTTTTGCTGAGGCGCACACGGTCAACATTCTCTTCGCCTCGTCATATGCGAATAGCACGTCTTCACCAACTTTGTCACGGTTAAGAGGTTTGGTCGCCTTGCCCCGCTTTATGGCCGCATCCATTCCGGAAAGAGTCTCAAGATAAATGGAATGTCTGTCCCGATCAGCAAGAACAAGAAGAAGTTTTCCGTTTTCGAGGAGCCTTTGAAAGCTGAAAAGAGCGTAAGTTGACACAAACAACTTTGTGAAACTAGACTCGTACACGACACGAAGGCCAAGTGGTACGTGAAATTCGCCTAAGCGTCGATCGTTTGCGATAGGGTTGGGTATATGCTCGGGATGGAGCTGCATGTTCTGCTTGTCATCGCTCGTTAAGTCTATGAGGTGTACTTGAAACTTGAGTTTGGGTTCCTCAGGTTCGGTTCTGCGACCAGTGACATTATACTCTTTATCATGTGGGCCGCGTTACAGCTTGTAAAAATCGTTGGCTTATCAAATCGAGCATATAGTACGTACCCTGTGACCAGCCCCGATTCCATCCCTTCTGAATGCCGTCAATGTATACCACACTAGATGCCAATGTTAATCAGTCATCAGCCTCGACAGGGATGCCAAACTCACGAAGTTCTACGTCCAGCTGAGACTTTGTTGATGACCTGAATGAAATCCACAAATATACCACGGAGTTCTTTTCGTTTCTCCGCCTCGATCTCGCGTTGCATGGATCTTTTGCACTCGTCCTGTTGCATCCGGAGCACAGCGTGGGTCATCTTCTTCACTGCTGTATCGATTGAAGATATCAGTTGGCCACAAGCAAGGTTCATGACCGCCTGGATTGGGGCCTCCAGCTCCTTATCGTCTACACCCTTCAGTTGGAGGAGAAAACCTGAATCAGAGGTGCCGCTTTTTATCTTCCTCAACTCCTTTCGCAGCGATTCCTCGTCCGTTTCCTTTGAACCGGAAAAAAATCCTGTGAGTTTCGAAAACAGCGATGTTTTTCCGGATTGGTCGGGCTTGGGAAACACCTGCTGTGCGCGTTGAAGATTATCCTCGGAGAGGACAGCCTGAATGAGCTCTTTGCGCTTTTCTGGGGCCAACTCTGGATATTTCTCCAGAAGATAACGCACGGCGATCAAACGCTCCTTCAAGGACTGGTATTCGGGCCCTTTCACAACACCGAACTTGGCGTCATCGACATGACGTTTATAGATGCCATTGAATTCATTATATAGCAGGCGGAGACTACCGACCCGCGTAGGCTCTGGGAGAAAAAGTGAGTTCAGAAAACAGTTAAATGCTAAAATCCCTACGTGTACCATTTTGCTTCACATCAGTATTACCGTCGACCCGTGTGCGAGATGTAAGCGCATCGCGTTCGAATGAGCTAAATGAAAAGTAATCTATCTCAGCATACTGTATTCAAAAGGACGCACAATAAGACCCACGGAAAGAGTTTCATCACATCCTCAACAACCGCATCCCGAAGAGCGCACTGCAATGAAGCCTCCTCGCGGAGAGTGTCTTCACAGGCTTTATCTTGTCTCTCCGTCAATTCTTGACGAAACTTCTCGTGAGTATTCATCACCGCGACACGCAACTCATTACATTCCTCTGGGAAGATACTCGAGAGAGCCACTTCGACAAGAATCTGAACATTGTCCTCATCAAGGGACTTGGATAGGACTAAAGCGTTGTCTTCACTATGATATTATGAGCATCATTTCCAGCAGAATACCGTGTACCTACACCAATTGCCTTAGCAATAGCCTCGTGAAAGGGTGCTGATAGTATGTACGAGACCGAGTAGCCTGTGGAACATAAGTGACCGTCCAGAACCCTTGAGTGGTTTCCCCGTGAAAAAGGCCGGGCACGAAAACCGACGGATCCAAAGCGCAGTCGGCAGGAATCGCGTAATGTGAGATGTGGCGTGAAGTCATCTTTGATATGTCAGCTGTAGACTTGCGTATGACGGATGAAGGGATTACCTGAAAACCAGGGCGTGACACTGCGCTCTCTTCCTGTTCGTTTCGCTTTGCGACCTCGTATGTGAACAATCGGTCATCATCACCGGTTTCCAAGTCCACAGATTCCGTATCGCTATCGTCGTCGCCCCAGAGTATGGAAGCAGAGTGCTCCGCGGATAACAACGCAACCACTTGATCGCACATTTTAGTAAGATACCTGGTTGCGAGCGTGAACGAAGTTGAGAAAATATGATCATCTGCTATTACCCACCGCATGAAAGTGACTCTGTTCCGGCAGACTGAAGAGGCTGCTGAGTCATTCCAAGTTGAATCCTCAGGCCAATATATAACATAGTGACGTTCTTGAGTGGGATCTACTTGTCCGGCTGCCAGGACATACAAACCAGACGATAGGGCCGGCCTGGAACTACCAATCTCGGTTGGCGCAAGCAATAAACGAGCACTAATGGTCCGATCATCCAACATGATTTGACAAAAGAAAGGAAAATTCACGCACATGTCCTCGTTAACTGCATTGAGAGATCGCAAGAAGCGCACAATCTCAACCTTAGGACCATACACTCCGAGAGGCTTGATCATGAATTTGTCCAAGGCCTTGAAATCAACTTTGGTGAGGGATGCGTATGAGCCAGGGCATATCGTGTTGATGAAGCATTTGAGAGGGTCCTGCGCGATGATAACTTTATCAACTATGATAACAAAAGTCTGTGAGTGCTGATAGCGATATCAAAAATGTTCTTTACCGCAGCCATTGCTCCCAGATTCGCTGATGAGGTCCAACAGACGATACATGCCCTTGATTTTCTCAGCCAAGTCCATAGGAAAAGGCGGAGGTGGAGGTGGAAGCGGAGGTGGAGGTGGAGGCGGAGGGATCTTGCTGTCTTGTCCCTCCTTTCCAGCAGAGTCCGTTTGACCGCCGGAATCTTGTCGATTGGACTGGTCGTTCGACGCTAGGAATGCGAGTAAGCAACAGCTGCAACACTCAGAGTAGAGATTCTCAGACAATCATGATCATCCGAAGGTACATTCCGGTTCCCGGGATCCGTCCCATTGCCTTGAGCATTATGATCAATATCGCCTTGGAAGGGGTAACAACGCGAGGTGAGTTGACCCGTGTGGTAACCTGGCACACGAAACCTACCGTTTGACTTGTCTTTCGGTCCGTGTGATGTTTTTCCATCTATGCCACCAAAGAATGAGGAAATGAGAACAAGGAATGAGAACAATAAACGACAAGGATGGTACTCACCAGGATTTTCTGGAGGGTCCGTATCCATAGGTATGTTATCTCGATGCCGTGAGGGCCCGGAGAACATGTCGGGAGGAGCGTAAGAAGTACTAGAGTCCATGGGGGTTACTTGAAAAAGTAGGAATGCAACACCTAGAGGGTTCCACTGGGGTTCCATATCCCCTATTCCGTCTCCTTTTCTATCATACAGAGCCGTAACCCGTTTCCTTTTACAACGAGCGCCGAGCTCAAATGCGCCCAGCCGGAACAAAGAAAGACGGGGATCTGACCTTTGTTACCTTTGTTAGAGGTCATGGTTCACGGGAACAAGGCAATACTGTCAATAACTGCCACTCGAAGTGATCCGCAGCAAGAAGAATCGCCACATGATAGACGGGGAGAGGCGATAGTAACGCGATCCGCAGCAGTGAAGAAGCAACGTCGGCCAAGGCTGCGCGACGTCGGCGTCAGCGCTGTCAACCCGCGGAAACACTTCCATGTCCTCCGTCATCAAGATGACACATCTTCATTCAGTTCTCCCTCAGAAAACGCCACCCGACCCCAAAACGATTTCCCGCAGCATCTTCTTAGGCGGTACCGAGCGTGTCCTTTCCTACAGTGGCACAACCAGTCTAACGGGGATGGGACAGGCGCTTCAGCCTGCGGACTCGCAGCAGTGACTGAACTTTGTGAGAATAGTCTTCTCTTTAGAACAAGGCGGTCTGCAGAACACAGATCTTATACAGGACGCGTTGGCTCGCTAGCGCAAAGGTACGGCGACTTCATAATGTCTCCCTATCCAAGCACATTCACATCTCCGTCGATTCTCTAAAGGAAACTACGACTATATGCGCATTGTGGTCTGACAACCACCGTCTGGAAGTCGAAGATATCTGCTGCATTCTCTTATTTAAGACCCTTAAGCTAAAAACAACAACCTACGGTCTTCCTGGAGTCTCTGAGTTCAAATCTTTACTCTCGTAAGTGTCGTTGAACACTAGTTGAATGCAGTGACTGATGAGTGTCCTTGCGTAAAGGGATTGGAGCAACCTCGACTCATCAGCGCTGCATCAGCAGTCGCCATTACTGTAACACCCGCCCTTCTGAAATTATCTGCCTGCTTGGAACTATAACTTACGCCCCGGAACGTTTTCATCATACTCGACTCTCGCGCGCGTTAATCCTATCCCACGGTACCGAGATAATGATAGTCATCATCTCAATCGAGAGCACTGCCCGACGTGCCCGTCGGCTTACCGAGGTCCTTCCTACCATTCTCCTCCCAGACAGTTTTCTTTTGTGGAAGGCACAATTTCTAGCTAACTACATACAGCGCGTATTTGTGCCATGGTGTTGAGACGTCCACCCCGTTGTGGCAAACTCATGGCCGGCAAAGGGTTATCGAGTCCCGCCTTGCACAGTTATCAACACAAGCAGAGATTCTAAAGAGCGGACGGCAACGCTTGGAAAGCGAAATCAAGGCGGCAGATGCGTGAAGTCGACGCAAGAGACGCTCATCCAACAGCAGCAGCAACACGGATCGCCTTCAGGCCCTCCCAAATAAACAGACCGCCCTTAGGTGCCACCACAGCAAATCAACACGCTATTCACCGCACCCGTCATCATCCAAGTCGTCTACTTCTACCCTCAGTCCGAATCCTATTCCACATCCGCCGGCAAAATATTGGGTCGCGCACTTGATCACCCACCGACTTCACCTTCTGACTGCGACGATTGTATCCTATGTGCGATGCGCGCCTGCAGTACGAATTTGACGACGGAGACCGTGCGCTCTCCGCACAGCGCGCGGAGCTTGGTATGTCTGGCCAATGGCTGTTCGTATATTTGGAAGAGATGCCCGATGATTTAATCGCTCGTCCTGATCCGTGCGGACATTACCTTCTGTCCCGAGGACACGCTACCGCGCGCCTTGATGAATTGATATTTAATATGCCCTATTTGTATTGCGAGTAAAACCAACGGCAGGGGTCGTGAGCGGATGGTCAACTCACGCATTACCTTGTTTCCTCAGAGGTCTCGTAGTACCTTGTCTGGACCTCGAGCTCACCGACAACAATACAGGATTGAGGCCGAAATGGAAACTTTCCTTAGGACGGCAGAATCTTTGTCTCGCGACCAGGTTCAATGGCGCGGTTCGGTTTTCGCTTAGAACTCTAACCTTACCTCCGAACCCTGTCCTTATATAGCTGCTGTATACAGTATCCCAATTTCAAAGCTTTTACACGCTCGAAGCTGAACTGGACCTAAGCTGGCTGGAAGCCTGGAGATTCTGGGACGAAGCTCGTGCCTCGCATCGTCCCAGAATGGTAGTGGAGAGGTCGGCACGTGACGTGTTTGTTTTGTGTCCCGCAGGCCGCTTTCCCCTTCGGACGGTTCAAAGAACCACCGTTCTGCTTTAATTTTTCTCACCGGCCACTCCCAGTTCAAGTCCCGAAGAAACTTTGATGATGAGCCTCGCGGTCCGACAGCAATCAGCCCGCGTCAGGTGGGCCCACCCACCCGTCGCGAGCTCGCCCCCGGACGCGCACCCATCGTATTCGATCGAGAAGTAGTACTACGCGCTCCTGCCTATTAGCTGTGCAGACCTGAGTATACAATAATATTCCTAGAGTGGCAAAGCCAACTTTTGATAGTATTGCACGCGCGCCGACCTCTTCTCTACCGCCGACGCACAACACACTGCGAGCACAGAGCACGATCATGACTCACAGAGACTGTTATCATGGCCCAGGCCTTGAGCGCTTGAGCGCTAAGCCAAGCCTGTAGCCGCGGCTTTCTGAACCTGCTGAACTTGCATCCTGACAGGCCTACCCATCAACCACAAGTCTTGTGAGCAACCGCGCTTTACGCGCTTTATGTCTCACAACACTTGACTGTCACCCTGCTACGAAACACGGACCGACGATAGCTAACTTTCCAAAAAAAGCATGCTTTTTGAACTTCATAGATCCGGGTAGAGGCGAATTCGGAATATAAGTGGTTACTCGCCGCTCGTGCGATGGCATGGGAATACCTTCGCAACATAACAGTCGATCTGTTCCATCTCTGAAAGTGTGCCCACCCGCCCAGATAGGTATAATCGTGAAAGTCTGGACCGTAACGGTCTCGACTCAGATAAGGATTGCCCCGGACCTGTTGGCAATGTGCGTTAAAAATGCAGAGAAAAGGCAGTTCGGAACACCTCCTCCGACTCGGAGGTCCCGAAACGCAAACCCCGACCCTGGCTACTCAGACACTGGACCCTATCGCAAAGCAAATGTTGAATAGTTTATTATGATCAACGCTGGTACACAACAACATTCGCGAGTGGTTCCCTTACACAATCGCCAACTGAAGCTCAAACATTTACCAGAATAGGCCTAGGCGCAACGAATCAGCACATTAACGAGCCTCGTGGCTTCCTCAGCGACTCTGCAATCCCCAAGAATGTCTCTGCAAGTTGTACCTAGGTGAAACCTACATCAGAAGACCCTCATTACCGAAGATGGATTTCTCACCGCGTCGAGAGCAACAGCGAAAGAGGAAGGAACTGATGGGGGAGTCCGAGGGTTGCGAGGAGCATTATTCTGGATTCCGAGGGCCAGATTGGCCATCCTGCGGAGGGAAGATGACGAAGAATCTCTGCCAAAGGAGATAGAATGAAAAGATAGCGGTTTTCTTCGGACGAAGGGCCCAGTCAGTGATGTACTTGCGCACAAAGAAAAGACACACCCAAGCCGAACTGCTGAGCGACAAAGATCTTGGATGGCAGTGTCGGGTACTGAGCATTCGCCGTCAGAAAGGAAGATCATGACCGGCGTTCTAGGTTGTGGTAAACATTAGTAAAGGGAGCTAGATAAAATTGGTGAGAATACGAACCTTTCGGTGCTCCATTTCTGTGTCATGACAGTTCCTCCTGCTCGAAGAGCTTTGAAAAAGTTCGTCCCTCCACCAGCCCTGTGGCTAAGTACGGCATCTAACAGTTGCTCGGGAGTTCTCGTAAAATCATCGGTCAGAATAGTTGTGGTTTCGGAATTGAAAAGGATGAGACTATATGCATCGCGGCGTGCGCCGACTGTCTGTCGGCCACCTGTAACTGCAGCATGACGCGCAGACCAAAAGCTATACAGCGCTGAATAAACCGTGCCAAGCCTGTTGTTGGCGGTTTGTCGTATTCGGTTTGTCATTGGTGCGTCAGCCATTGGACTGCGGTCGGTAGAAGACATCGAGCCTGATCTAAAGCACAATATGAAAAGCAGAACAACGCTAATTAACAGACAGTTAACCTGTCAACAACGAAGATCCTGTTGTCGACTGGGGCATTAGGGCTCCGGGTAGTATAACAATAGGGAGGGTCTTACACGTGGAATGCTTGCTGCATCACAACAGGGTTATTGCATTCAAACAGGTGCCCATCGTTGGAAATGTAGCCAAGGCCATTCACAGCATCGTTGAGGTTCTTAGCGGGATGGAACATGGGCAAAGTGCAGTAAGAAGGCTGTCCTGTGCCAGTTGGTGTCCCCAAATGTTCGGGTCCTAGACTCATGCCGTAGGTCATCAAATGACAGCGAGCAGTCGATAACATGACTCACCGGGGCACATGGCATCACTAGACAACGTGTAAGCATTCTATTTCTGCCGAGAAGAATGACATACCATTTTGCAAAGTTCGTCTGCTCATCGCGGGTATACGGGTCTGGTCATAAACCTCAGTGCTTAGTTTGGCGAGAAGAAATATGCCTTAACCTTTGAATCCTAAGGGCAATGCTTCAGCTTCACTGGGCATGAGAGAATGGAGGATCAACGCACCCAATCTACGCCAAAATAGTCCATGAGTAATTGCATCCTTGGGTTTGTTCGGATCTGGAGTCATTCTTTCGTTGATGTGTTGGGCTTCTGTTCCATCGCAAGGACCACCATCTGCTGCACGGCAATAGCCGATATGGACGTGTCTCCCCATCGACGTGCAAACGAGATTGCACATCATTGGTGCTCCTTCATCATTTGAAGAGAATTTGCGACCTGCCAACTCGAGACTTGTACCGTCTGGCCCGTCAACTGCCCAACGAGTATGGGTCATGGATCCGTGGCTGGTTTCGTGTTCTTTCTGAGTGTGACCTTGGAAGGTGGGGAACAGCGGCATCAGCGTCCGTAATAATGATTAAAGCAGTGTCTTACCGAGGGGCAAGGTACAAAAGTAGCCACAGCTCTCACAACTACATCGTCTAAGCACCCCTGATCCATAGTATGCTAAAAGCCACGCACCGTGCCTCGCAGAAGTGAAATGGCTGGTTTTCTTTGCTATGGGTGTGTGCCCCCTCATGTAACATCTGTCCAGGCGGAATGGCCTTAACGCACTGCAACCGTTTTGCAACTGGATCGGAGTTAGCACGATTCCATGGCCCCGGCTTTCAACAAACCTTGTGTGTACTACATAACTTATCAGAAAAGCACGACAAAGGGTGAAAAAAAGACTACCTTGGTATATTGGAACGTTTCATGCCTTCCGGTGAAAGTAGCCTCGATGGACTGGGGTGCCGTATCAATTTGACAGATTCCCTTATCTGTGCATAGTGCGGAGCAAGCGTGCGCTTCTCTTCTCACCACGAACTTCAATGCCAACAACCTTCCAAAGAAGGGAATACACTAACCCGCACAAATGATGCGTTCCTGGGGTAAGCCCGTGAAGGTGCAGTTCACCACAAAGCCGCTTGCAGAGACCGCATGTCGATGGGCAAAGCCTCGTATCGCAGGAATGGGTTTCGTGGGCTTGATCACTGTACGAAAAAAGACTTAATTGAGAAGGTGGGGTGTAAAGAAATAAACCCACCTGGGGATACTACAACGTTCGGGACAGGAATAGATCTTCCCATCCGGTAGCTTCATCCCTTTGAGGGCACAGGGCTAGTAATTCCACATTATTGAAAAAAAATACTCCACAGCGCTAGATGGATCCATACCTCGCCACACATATGGACGAGCGCGGAGCACATGTGGTCATCCTCATCCTCATCATGTCCCACGACCTGTGAGTACGTAAGCACCTGGCGCTCAACAGAGTCGACAAACTGACTTTCGTACAATCTTCCAAGCACCCTCGCCTTCCCGATAGTTTGCAAGGCTCGCCACACAGGTGAGCGGTAACAACGCAACTGCATGGTGATAAAAGAATGGGATCATCTAGGCACTTACCCACTTCACGACGAGATCACGTACATATGCTCCCCGGGATGACCGGCGCTACGCTTTCCTCAGCAGACATAGATGATAGACATAAGATAACGTACCGTGTAGTGCATAGCTTGACATCATCTTCACAGAACACACAGTTATGTGCGCACTTGTGGTCGGTGTTGCAGTTATGGTCGCCCTCATGGAGCCGACTACGGATACAAAGGAGATTGCACGATGCACACTGAACGCCACAGAGTTGGACATTTGTCTTCATTTCGATGGCCATATTATCAAATCTTCTGCGTAAATCCTCAATGGCCGCATGGTCTCCTTGGAATCTCGCCAAATTGCAATTTAACCAAGACCGGACGTGATTGACACGCAAGTCAACTAATTCACTGAGGTAAGCTCGGAGTTCCGCCAATAACTCGGTCTCGGGCATGAATTGTCGTGGCTTGCTCGGGCTCCAGGGATCCAATAGGGCAGCAAGTTGCATCTCGATCTTGGGTGATGGAATTGGTTCCCCATCGGAGATAGCAAAGTTTGCCGCCGTATCATTTCCGTCCACTATGAGGTCGGTGTCAAAGTCCTGAGAACTTGATTAGAGATTGGTTTACGCCTCGAGTTCATAAGTTACGGAACCTTCAAGGGCTCAAGTTCAGGTTCGGTTTCCAAGAACCCCGTTGCAAGTGTGATCGGTAGAAGAGCAGAGAGTGACTTGGCACGATGCTCAGCCATGGTCTCTGTTGGAGGAATAAGTTCAACGGGAAAAACAGGAGGACGGAGAGACATACGAGAAAGCGCTCCCCAGTCATTGGTCTGTAGGAAGGCGTTCAGAACAATATTACTGACAACAAAGGGAATGGCGTACCTTAAGCTTCGCCATAAGCGTTTTAATTCTATGAAGGAACTCTCCGGCAGTCGGATGCGAAACCTTTTGCAGGTCAAGTCGCCTCTTGAGGGTAGTGAAAGACTTATAAAATTCCTTCGATTCGATCACGGGCCATGGGATAATGTCTAGCTTCCCGCCATGCAGGCGCGAGATAAAGTTGGCGTCTTGCTCTTGCTCTACGATATTCTGAAACTTGAGAGAAAACCTAAGTCCGGCACATTAGATGGAGACTACACGCTGGTTGCATAAAGCCTCACTCGCGTGCAATCTCAACTTTGTCCGACTCTACAACGTCCTGGAAAGAAAGTATTATAACGTGGTCGTTGACTCGACGCTGAGTACTCACCTTAATGATAATGACAAGCGTAGATTGAAAGAGAGAAGGGTTTGCCGCTGGGTCCAGGACAGATGCACTGGACTGAAATGATTGAAAGAGGCCACTGATATCCCGACCGAACGCAAAGTTGTTGCGAAAAAGGACCTATTGGATCTCAGACATAGGACTTTCTCAGAACACAGCATACGAACGAGATTAGATAATGCCGTGTTGAATAAAACTAGAAGGGTGTCTTCTTGAGGGGACCTTTCTACGCTGTCCACGCCTGAAATTTTGTTGGGTCATCAGCTAAGACAGGAAGAGAAGAAACCAGTCGACCTTCAAAGTCGAGTGCTACGATCAGTTCATCATCGGTGGGCGTCACGGACAACCATACACCCTCTGTACATGTAAACTTGGTCCCATATTATAAGCAGGTAGAGCGTACCTGTCGTCCGCATAGCGCTCCCTGCAAATGATGTATCCACGAGATGGTTCAACGCGAAGCTCTTTCCCACGGACTGCTGACCCATCGATGACACAACCTTTACAGGCTACGAAGAAAAGTATCAGCGATGAGAGTATAGAACAAAAGACACTGAAAACTGGACCTTCAAAGCCATATAGGACTGGAAAATGGACTCATACCAACCAAACGAGAGCTTGTCCACTATCTGGTTGACGTCCGCGCCAAGTAAGGATCTTTCTAACTCGGACGAAATAACTCCGTTTGCCAACGGGACAAATCGGTTTTCGCGGCACACAGCGATGTGAATGGGAATGAGGCAGAGGAGATCGACAAGCCACTCCCCTACACAATACCGTGATACGTTCCACTTCAGGTCGAACACCGCCTGGTCCCGGAACGATTCAAGATCTGTGGCGGACACTTTGATGCCGCGTAGTTCGTCCCCTGTAGGTTTCCTGGTCGTTCTTACAAACCCCTGGATGAGATTGGAGAAATAAGAAGCAAACGGCCGTGTGGGGCTCTCGGTAATGAACGTCAAGCTCCTCTGCCGCCGCTCGCTCGAGGGTGTGATAGTACGGCGCTTCACAGCGGGGAGAACAGGGAACCGTGTCCACACTTCCTTGTGACAGTCCAAAAGGTTATTGTGCTGAGTGGTGCGAGCGTCACCATTCGAGCCGTTTCTAATTCCCTTCTCTTGAAAGACTACCTCTGTGACCTTTCTTGTGATGTCGATAGCTATGGAGTTTACGCGTTGTGTATCTATGTCGAGGGCAAGAAGAAACACAAGTCCTCGTCTGACCATTGATGTCACGACGGCGCCATCGAGTGGAAAGGCAGGTATTGGCAAAGGGATCCCACCAGTGGAGCCAAATGTATCCCAATGATACGCAGTGAGTGAAAGTTGCGAGCCCTGGTCACGTAGAACAAGGAGGCAGGACCCATCAGGAGTTGGGTATACGGCGCTGGGGAGCGATGGGAGCTGTAACGAGGAAGGTCTAGTATCAAGAATCCAAGTCAGTGATTGATACGCGGTAAAATTCCATTAGAGACGTGCAAACAAAAAAGCTCACCTGAATTGCTGCGTGACGAAAGAAAATATTCGGATCTGCGCGTAGGAGTCCACCAACACCACCTCGTCGCTTCCAGATACAGAAGAAAGTTGCAGAATTGAGATATCTGCCTGGCTATACCACGGAACAAGACTAATCGGACTCCCTTGACCTTGGAGCGATCTGAAAGTTTCATCGAACACGAACGCGTAAAGTTGCATCTTAGAAGGCATTACGGCAGGTCAGGATCCCCACATTAACCAATGAGATAGAACTTACTTTCGCTGAGGCGCACACAGTCAACATTCTCTTCGCCTCATCATATGCGAATAACGCGTCTTCACCCACTTTGTCCCGGTTAAGAGTTTTGATCGCCTTGCCGCGCTGTATGGCGCCATCCATCGCGGATAGACGCTCATAATAAATGGAATGTTTCTCACGGTCAGCAAGAACGAGGAGGAGTTTCTCATTCTCGAGGAGCTTATGAAAGCTAACAAAGGATCGTAAGTTGACGAACGAGCGACCTTACGAAATTGAACTCGAACACAATACGGAGGCCAAGTGGTAGGTGAAATTCTCCTGAGCGTTGGTCGCTTACTGTGGGTTTGGGTATGTGCTTGGGATTGAACTTCATTGTCTGCTTGTCGTCGCTCGTCAAGTCCATGAGGTGAACTCGAAATTTGAGTTTGGGTTCCTGCAGTTCGTCTCTGCGACCAGTGACAATATACTCGTTTTTCCGTAACCGTTGGACCCCATGAAGAAGTACCGTACTAGACGCCAGTGTGATTAGTCAATTGCTGTATTATAGACGCGTTTGTCGAACTCACGAAGTTTCACGTCTAGCAGAGGATTCATTGACGCGCCTAATAAATTTCACGAGCAGATCACGCAGGACCTTCCTTTCGTCCGCATCAATCTCACGTTGTATAGATCCTTTGCATTCCTCTTGTTGCATCTGCAATACAGCATGAGCCATCTTCTTCACCGTTGCATCGATCGAGGATGACAGCTGGGTACAAGCAAGGTCCACGACCCGCCGGATCGGAACCTCTAGGTCCTTATCGTGTATGCCTTTCAGTTCAACGAGAAATTTAGAGTCAGTGACGTCACTTGTTATCTGCTTTAGTTCCTCTTCTAGCGAGTCCTCGTCTGTTCCTTTTGGCCAGGAGAAAAGCGTCGTGATGCTCGAGAATGGGAATGAATACCAAGATGTTTTTCCGGGTTCCTTATTTTTCCCAGATTTTGCAGGCTGTTTTGTTTTGTCTTTCTTAGGGAATAGTTGCCGGGCACGTTGAAGGTCTTCCTCGGCAAGGAAAGCCTGAATGAGCTCCGTGCGTTTGCCGGGAGCCAGATCCGGGTGCTTCTTCAGAAGGTGACATACGGAAACCAGACGGTCCTTCAAGGACTTGAATTCGCCCCCTTTCACAGAGTGGAACTTGGCGTTCTCGACATGACGTTCATAGATGTCGTTAAAACCATGATACACCTGACGGAGGTCATTGACGCTGGTAAGTTCTGGGAGAAAGGGTGAGCTGAGCACAAGAGGATCGATACTGAATTTCTCACGAGTAATCTCATAGTCCACATCAGAACCACTGTCGATCCGCACGCGAGATGAAAGCGCACCGCGTTCGATTGAGCTATATCAAAAAAGATTATCTGAGCAGGCTCTCGGAGACGCGAAAGAAGACTCACGGAAAGAGCCCCATTACGTCCCCAACGACCTCATCTCGGAGAGCACGCGTCAAAGGAACCTCTTGGCGGTCAAGGTCTCGAAAAACTTTATCTTGCCTCACTGACAATTCTTGACGAAATTTCTCTCGGCTATCCGTCACCGCGGCATGCCACTCATTATATTGGTCGGGGTACATATTCATGAGCCCCACTTCAACGAGGATCTGAATAGCTTCCTCGTCGAGGGACTCGGATAAGGATAGGGTGTCTTCATTTCTAACGTTCTATGAGCATCGTGTCCAGGAGAATACCGAATACCTACAACAGGTGATATAGCGATATTGATGTGTACTGGTACTGATTGAGAATACGAGATCGAATGCATTGCTGAACATAAGTGACCGTCCAGAATCCCTGAGCAGTTTCCCCATGAACAAGTCTAGGAATGAATGTCGACGGATCCACAGAACAGCGGGCTGGAATAATGTAACGCGAGATGTGGTGCGAATTCATCTTTGACAGGTCAGAATTAGGCTCGCCTTCGGTGAATGAAAGGTTTACCTGAAAGCCGGGGCGTGACACCGCGCTCTCTTCCTGTTCGTTCCGCTTTGCAACCTCATACGTGAATAGCCTGTCGTCGTCAGCAGTGTCTACGTCCACGGATTCTGTATCGCTATCTTCGTCGCCCCAGACTATAGAAGCGGAGTGCTCCGCAGATAACAGCGCGACCACTTGATCGCACATTTTCGTCAGAAACCTGAATTATGAGTATGAAGCATGCTGAGAAAATATGACCTTCTACAAATACCTACCGCATGAAAGTGACTCTGTTCCGGCAAACCGAGGCGGGGCGGAGTCGTTCCAAGTTGAATCCTCAGGCCAATATATAACATAGTGACGTTCTTGAGTGGGATCTACTTGTCCAGCTGCCAGGACGTACAAACCGGACGATAGGGACGGCCTGGAACTACCAAGCTCAATTGGCGTAAGCAATAAACGAGCTCTAATGGTCTGGTCATTCAACACGACTTGAAAAAGAGGGTAATTTACGCACATGTCCTCATTAACTGCGTTGAGAGATCGCAACAAGCGTATAATCTCAACCTTAGATCCATATACGCCGAGAGGTTTGATCATGAATTTGTCCAAGGCTTTGAAATCGACTTTGGTGAGAGATGCGTATGACCCAGGGCATATCCCGTTGATGAAGCGTTTGAGGGGATCCTGCGCGATGATGACCTTGTCAACTACAAAAGAATAAGTTCAGTTCGTGAGTACTATCAGTGCATCTAAAGAAATTCTCTACCGCAGCCATTGCTCCCGGATTCGCTGATGAGGTCCAATAGGCGATACATGCCCTTGATATTCTCAGCCAAGTCCATAACGGGAGGCTGCGGGACTTTGCTGTTCTGTACGTTCTTTCCGGTAGAGTCCACTTGACCCCCGCGATCTTGTCGATATGTTTGGCCATTAGCAACTAAGAAGATGAGTAGGTTGCGCTCTGAGTCTTATTTTCAGACAATCAGATTTACCCAGAGGTACGCCCGACGTCCGGGGATCTACTTCATTGCCCGGCGTGATAGGTTGCCTTGTGTCGATGTTTCCTTAAACGGGGTAACAACACAAGGTAAGCTGGTCTGTTGTAGCAGAGCGCACGAAACCTACTGTTAGGTCGATATGTCTGTGCGTTTGAAGCATTCTCGTCTTTGCAAGCAAGGATTAGGGAGAAGAGGGTAATGAAAGACAGAAGGAACACGCACCAGTATTCCCTGGAAGTCCTCTATCCATAGATGAGACATTATGATTCCCTGGGGATGCGGGGAACAAGCTAGGTGGAGCGTACGGTGTACTGTAGTCCATGTGGAATGGAGGGCAGCGATGGAGGGTTACTAACTACCTAGCCCTTGATTTGTCCCCTTTTCTATGGCTGCGTACATCTCCTAACTGATAGATAGAAGGAGGTGATTATTACGATGAGCAGGGAGAAGAGTCGCCTCAATGCGGCCTCATGGTAGATGGCAAAGTGATTGTGGCGCATCACAGTGGCAAGGGTTCGCGAGTTCAAATACCTCAACGTTATCAAATACCCCAACGCCCATCAATGTCCTCGTTCACGACGACGACACGTCTCCTTCACAGTCGTCCTCAGAAACCACCGCTCAATACTGACATCAAAGAAATTTCGCGCAGCATCCTCGTGGATGGTGTCGAACGCGTTCTTTCCTATGGTGGCACCAGCCAGTACAGCAACGATGGGAAAGGCGCTTCAGCTTGCGGACTCGCAGCTCTGAACTTCGCAAGGATAGTCTTCTCCATAGAACAAGGCGGTCTGAAAAACACAGATCTTCTACAGGCCGTGTTGGCACGCGAGTGTGTAGAGGTACGACGACGACTTTATCCGATCCCCCTATCTGAGCACATCCTTATCTCCATTCTCCAAAGGAAACTACTGCTATATGCGCATCATGGTCTGGCAACCTTCATTTAGATGTCGAAGATATCTGCCGCATTCCCTTGTTTGAGAAGACCCTAAAGCTCAAGACAACCACGTACGGTCAACCTGGAGTTTCTGAGTTCAAATCCTTACTCACGTAAGTGTGGGTGAACGTTGTTTGAACGCAGTGACTGATGTCTGTCCTTGCGTAAAGGGAGTTGAGCAACCTCGACTCATCAGCAGTCGCCATCATCACTCGTCCTCCTGAAATCATCGCCTGCTTGAAACTACGACTCACGCCCCGGAACGTTTTCATCATATTCGACTCTCACCCGCGTCCATCCTATCCTAATGGTGCTGGGATGATTGTCAACACCTCGATCGAGGGCACTGCACGTCACCTTACCGAGCTCCTTCCTAACGTTGATCTTCCAGACAGTTTTCTTCAGTGGCAAGCACAACTACTGTCCCACTACAGCGGGCATGTGTTTGTACCATATGGTGTCGAGACGTCCACCCCCACGTTGTGGCAAGCGGTTCTCGAGTCCAGCCTCGCACAGTTATCAATGCAAGCAGAGATTTCTGAGTTGCGATCCCAGAATGAATCGTTGAAGAAAGAACAACAACGTCTGGAAAGCGAAGTTAAAGAGGCAGAGGCGCGGAGTCGGCGGCAAGAGATGCTGATCCAGCAGCAGCAAAAACAGCAGCAATTTGGATCGTCCTCAGGCTCTCCCAAGTACTTTGACCGCCCTTCATCGCCACAAAGGCACTTCTCGTCATCGACGCTCTATACTTCACGTCCTTCATCCTCCAGGGCGTCTACTTCTACCCTTAACCCTTTTGGCCCAGATCCCCCATCCGCCACCAAATCAAGCTTGAGTCGCGCACCTGGTTACCCCGGCAGCCCACCGACTCCACCCTCTGACCGCGATGATAGTATTTTTTACGCGATGCGCCTGCAGCATGAATTTGACAGAGAAGATCGTGCACACTCTAATTCCCCATTCGCCAACAAATCAAGCTCGGGTCGCGCACCTGGTCACCCTGATCGCGTACCGACTCCACCCTCTGACCGCGGTGATAGTATTTTTTATGCGATGCGCCTGCAGCACGAGTTTGACAACGAAGACCGTGCGCTCTCTGCGCAACGCGCGGATCTTGCCAAGTTCACCCAACGATTGTTCGTGTGCGGCATATGTTTGGAGGAGATGCCCGATGATTCGATCGCTCGTCCTGATCCTTGTGGACATACCTTCTGTCGCGAATGCCTGCGCGGATATGTTACCGCGCGCCTCAATGAACATAGATTCCCTATACTGTGCCCCACTTGTACTGCAGATAAAGGCAAGGGAAAGGGGGCAACTGGCGGTATGTGTCGCGGACGGGTGGTCAACTCGCCTATCAACACCTCACCACATTATGTTTTCCTTAGAGGTCTCGCAGTCCCTTGCATTAAACCTCGGACTCACCGACGAGCAATTCAGTATCTGGACTGAGATGGA
This sequence comes from Russula vinacea, assembly GCA_022376525.1. NCBI lineage: Eukaryota > Fungi > Basidiomycota > Agaricomycetes > Russulales > Russulaceae > Russula > Russula vinacea. The sequence goes on from WTXL01000043.1 coordinate 55,344, forward strand.
AATGGTTGCTTTCTCCGTTCTCTTAAACTGTCGGAAGTACGTCGCTACTGTTCACCCGCCTCGCTCCTCTACTAATGCTGGGTTAGGTGCCAGCGAACGATGTTTGTGGCCAGAGATGAACACGAAGAGGCTAAGATCCTTGTCTGTCCGCTCCCAGGCTGCAACCACGCATGGTGCAAGCAGTGTCAACAGTCGATCGAGATGAATGGGCCAAAGCACTCGTGCGATGGCACTTCGGAACTAGACCATTTGATGAAGCAACAAGGATGGAAGTATTGTCCGTGTAAGCCAGCACCGGCTATTTCTATCTTCTGGGCTCTCATTTTCCCCTCATCTTTAGCATGCAAGACGCCCATCCAGAAAGTATCGGGATGCAATCACATGTCGGTACGTTGCGATTTGGATTTTTCCAGGTCGGCACTATATTTGACACCCACATCGACAGTGTATGACTCCTGCGTGCAACACGTGAGCCGCATTTTCGTCTTTGTAATCGCTATGTCTGATAAAGAACGTTTTAACCAGGCACTTTTGCTACATTTGCGGCAGTCTCATCGTGAAATCGGCTCTACCCCAAGAGATAAAGGAGGCAGTATCGGCGCACTATAATAAGAACTGCCTACTCTTCGAGGTGCCCGAATAGAATCACATCAAGTGACTTGTGCCTCTGGTCAAGCGACTGAGGGTTGTAATTCATATCCCTGCGGAATGTAACTGCTATTTTTGTCTGTGTACTAGTCTCTCCTTCAGTTTTGTAAAGGTAGTACTTTTGTAGAATTTCTGTACAAATGAAATACGTCTGTTGTACGAACTACTTATGAACTCAGGACGCCCTCACGACCAGTTCGGTTCGGTGTTCGCTTAGAACCGGACGTCTAACTTTTCCTCCAAACCCTGTCCATATATATCAGAGAAAGAGTCATATTTTACGTACAAACATGTTTGACCCAATTCGAGTCATTATCACAATGCGCTGTCTATTAAATCTAGAGACTCAACTTCGCGTCCCCCACCAGCCATGGCCTCAAAACCTTTCTCGCAAGATAATTCCCAGCTGATTGCAGACCTCCATACCCTCCACAAAAAGTCATCCAAACTTGTCAAGCCTATCCAGTATGTTGTGTCTACGGACCCAGATATCACCGTTGAAAGCTGGAGGATGAATGAGTGGAAGTATTACGACATCCCATCGCCATTCCCGACTCTTGCGCGAGGTCTTTTTTCAGTAGAAGAGAAGGGGGAAGGTCGATCGCGATATCGGATCGTTGCCAGAGGATATGATAAGTTTTTCAACATCGGGGAAGTTCCATGGACCAACGTACGCTTCTGCCCTTGTACCTTCCCCCTCAGTCGTTCTTATTCTCACATTTCTTTCTTTTCGCAAGTGGGCATCCCTTGAAGCCCACACAAAGCCACCATACACCCTCACACTCAAGTCTAACGGATGCATCATCTTCATCGCCGCTCTCTCGCCCTCTCAGATTCTTATCACTTCAAAGCATTCGTTAGGACCCCTCCAGGGCGTTCCTGAAAGCCATGCTCAGGCTGGAGAGCGTTGGCTCCGTCATCACCTCGGGAAGGCGGGGAAGACAACGGAGCAGCTCGCTGAGGTATTGTGGGAGAAGAATTGGACTGCGGTAGCCGAGGTGAGTCACCCCATTCTCATCCGCTGATCGCGTTTTTATGGTCCGCAGCTCTGCGACGATGGCTTTGAGGAGCATGTTCTTCCCTACTCCGCCGAGAAGACTGGCCTACATCTACATGGCCTTAACGAGTGCTCTAAGGATTTCAAGACTCAGTCGACTGCCGTGGTAGACGAGTTTGCACGCGAGTGGGGGTTCATCGTCACCGTCTCCCACGAGCTACCGTCGATTCCTCAAGTCAGAGCATTTACGGAAGAGATCGGCCGCAGCGGCAAGTGGAATGGGGAGGCGCTCGAGGGCTTCGTCGTGCGCACGACCGTCAGGTCGCCTCCCACCAAAGGAAGCGCGCCCGCCGATGCGCCGCCGTACTCCCCGGGCTCGTCGTTCTTTTTCAAAGTCAAGTTCGATGAGCCGTACATGATGTACCGCGATTGGCGCGAGATCACAAAGTCGCTAATATCAAAGGGCGAAAGTGCGAAGCTTCCGAAGAACAAGATGGCGCGACCGGAAACCAAGACGTACGTGGCGTGGGTAAAGGGAGAGATCAAGAGAAACCCGAGCCTGTTCGAGGGCTACACGAAGGGACATGGGATCATCGCTACACGTGAACGGTTCTTGGAGTGGCTGAAGACGGAGGAGGGAAAGAGTGGCAAGAGAAAGGCTGAGACCGACAAGGAGTCTACCCAGCCGCCGGCAAAAGAGTTTGGTAAGACCATAATAATGCCCATCGCGGTTCCCGGTGTTGGTACGTCGCACTCTGTCTACGCAGCGGCGCAGGCTTAATTAGAACTCCCTCAAGGAAAAACATCGATCTCCGTAGCTCTAGTAGAGTTGTTCCAGTTCGCCCACACACAGAGCGACGACGTTAAAGCCAAAAAACCAGCGCCTATATTCATTCAAAATGTCAAGAAACTCTTGCGAGACCATGATGTAGTTATTGCTGACAAGTAAGCGATACCCTTGTTCTTCCTGATGAAAGACTCAGGGATACTCTAGAAACAACCACCTCCACAAGCACCGTGAAGATCTGAGGGGCGCTGTCAAGGGCATGCACCCGCCCGTCCGCCTCCTCGCGCTTAACTGGTCTCTCGATCGGCCACACGCCGAAATTCACCGCATATGTTCGGACCGCATCCTCACGCGAGGCGCTAACCACCAGACTCTCCACGGAGATACAGACAAATCACATGAAGACGTTGTGTGGATGTTCCTGAAGGGCACAGAGCCGCTGGATGAAAACGAGGCGGACGCGACGGTCGAGATGGACCTAGGGGAAGATCTGGAACACTCGCTCGCGCGTGCTATCAGCGGTATCGTAGGCGTGCTCGGGCTTCCTCGCCCGGATACCGAGCGTGTCGGCGCGGCGCTCGCCAAGGTTCGCGGGTACACGCCGGCGCAGACCACAGGCGTCAAGAAGTCGAAGACCATGGTGCAGTCTAAGCCCCGCTACTTTGGCTTCCTTGCAGAGATCGACCTCGCAGAAGCGCTCGAGGCGCAGATTTCTCGCCGGGAAGGAGGAGGACCCTTGGGCGACTTTTGGGGCGCACTGAAGAAGAACAAGCGCATTGTGCACAATCCGCACGTCACGATCGTGCACAGAAAACATCTCCCGGGGATGCTTACATTGTGGGAGCGCTGTGCTGCGCTTTCCGCGCTCCCTGTGCCGCCGCTGTTCCGCATTCGCTTGGGGCATGTAGTGGCGGATGAGCGTGTGATTGCGATAACGGTTGAGGAGTTGCTTGTGGATGATCCTGAGGAGGACGAGGGACAGGAAGGCTCGGCGTTTGTGTCCATGCTCGATCCTGAGATCCGCCAACGACTGCATATCACGGTTGGGACTAAGGACGCATCCGTGCCTCCATTTGAAGCAGGCGCGCTGGTGGAGGCATTCAAGAAGGGAGAGAAGGGCTTGGACAGCGTGCCTCTAGAGGACATGTATGTGAACGGAAGAATCAAGGGTCTTTTCAGCTGAAGTCCAAGTCATAATCGTACGTCTTTTATCAATCACGTATTACATTTCTGTGATTATCGGCGACAGTATTCCTATTTGCTTGTACATCATCACCATCATCGTTGTATCGTTCCGTGTAATACCCTTCGCATTCTCCTCAGAAATACCTCGAGCCCCGTCAGCAAAAGTGCCAAATCCTTGCCGTGGGTAGGTGGCTTATGTAAGGGTAGCCAAGCGTGCTGATGCCTTGGCTCGTCATGCATGATCACCACCGTCCAGAGCTAGCCTTGTATCAATTGCCGGTGCGGCGACTCTTTGCAATATGATTGCAAGGTTATCCACTATTTGCTTTAATGTTTGCAAAGCACCACCGAGGTTGTAAGGAAATGCCAAGGATATCACCAGAGCGGCCAACACCGGCCATGTGCATGCAAAGCAGACTCTTATCGGGAAGCCAAGCCAAGGGGGTGGCCTCCTCATTGCATCAGCTTCGTCAGGATATCACCAGGGCGGTGAGGCCGGTGAGGGGTTGCATGGCGATCCCTCATTTGGGATGCAATCCAAGGGGATGGCCTCCTCATTGCATCGGCTTTGCGAGGCATCACATGCACTACCTGGCAGGTGAGACTTTGGAATGCCATTTTAAAGACTCCTCAGTGGTGCGCCGGAGGCGCGGCAGCACGCGTGAAAGTGCACTCGGCTTCGAGCCTTCGACTTAAGCTCAAGAGCACTGAGCGGGAGACGGCCCGAGAGGCCGGTGGCAGTGGAACTCGACCACTCAACCAACACCACCCCCCATATCGACCGCGCGCTCCCTCAGACGACACCACACACCTCACAACACCGCAAGAATATCGAGCAAGAGGAGTACGACACATTCCCAGCGAATTAGGACACAGCGGGAACCTTACAACCCCTCAATATCCCCCAAACCAACCTAGCTCGAATCTGACTCACACAGCGTGCTCGGACACCTCGGAGGATCTCAAGACACGAACAAGCATGCCCCCAATGGGGTTTAGTAGTAGCGTGCCAGCCCCGTGTGGCAGAATGCTTCCCATTTAGGAAATAGGACGTGCCATACTGGACGGCGGACGCGGACTTGAGCAGCCTCCAAAGCCTCACTGGGCTTGGCGCATAATCGGGCTGCTTGATGCCCGCACTTGGTAAGTAAACTACCCTTTTAAGCTACGCTTCTTTGCACTGATACCCCCAGACACCGTGCGACGACGTCATCATCTCCAAGGGCCTACATAAAATTGCCTGACTCGGACACCCGTTGGTCATTGTCCTCTTTTCTTCTCTCTCACTCATACCGTACTTATTCTCTCATAGATCCTGACCAGGCCTAACCCCCCACAATTCAAAAGGTAGTCCGACCTCTCAACCGCCATCACTGACCGCCTGCGACAAAACAGCCGTAGATTCGAATCTCCCACACATCGCATATCGCCAGGCTCTCAATCACTGGATACGTGCTCGCTACACCGGAGATGAACTGGCGTTGCGGGCTGACGTCGCCTGATTATTGCCTGAGCGCAGTGCGGACCTAAACACACAGGATATTAACGGCTCGACCGCATTGCACACTGCGGCGGATTGGGCGGAATATGGGAGGGCCGAGGTCGTACGCGTGCTGCTTGAGCATGGCGCGAATGCATGCGCGGAGAACAGCAAACGCTGAACCCCATTGTATGTAGCAGTGTTGAGATATGGGAGTGTCGAGGTCGTATGCGTGCTGCTTGAGCATGGTGCGAATACATGTGCGGAGGACATCGAACACCAAACCCTGTTGCATGGAGCCGCACGAGTGTGTCAGGGCACGTTTCGTGTATCGCATGCCTGGCATGCTGCATATACCCCAGTGTCTTCCGCTACTGTAAATTGAATGTAAGCTAATTATGAGTGAAAATAGTATGAAACGTTTGTCTGCACCATGGCCGTTGTTTCCAAGGAATACACGATCTTGCGTCAACTAGGCAAGAGTCCATCTGATTGGGCTGCATCATGCAAGGTGTTACCTGAGTCGGGAATGCCTTGCAAGAATTTGCCCGATGCAGGCAACGCATTGCCAGAGATTCCCTGATGTAGGCAACGCCTGGCAAGAAATTGCACAAGTTGGGCAATTTCTTGCCTGGCCATTGCCTTGCTCTTGGAGGAAAATGCCCTTTGTGGCAAATGTTTTGCATGGGTCTTACATCTGTCACCCGGTTAGGTGAAAATCTTACAAAAATTCCACATCATAGGTAGTTCCTTGTTGTGATAGTTATTATATTACAAGGAACGACCCAACAAATGTAACGCGCTCCTATAATAGGGGGTGCCTTGTATGCGAGGGTGACCTTGCAGGGCCTTGCAAGGCCTTGTATTTTCCTTACATCTCACTTAGCTACATTTTGCACTTTTGCTGATGGCCTGTGTACCACGTACCAGATCACGTGTTCAGTATGTGCATAGACCAAAAAACAAGCGTTATTTGGGCTGGACTGTCTTGAACAGCCTGAGCGTCGTGTTGACTATAGACAACTACTGTGGGCGAATTGATAATCTCGTCGTCTCCATACCTGGAGAATACAAAGACTTGACGGTCGTTACTAGGTAAGCTGAAAACGATCACCCTTGATATATAGCTCATGAAATCAACAAATTGAAATATGTACAGATCTAGAAAAATCCGCATCCCAGTGCCGGAGTGAGCAAGGGATGTGTTGCACAGTAACAACTTGAATGGAGCAGCTGCCGGGATGATAGAGGACAACTATTAGTAGACCAGCCACACCACGCGCAAAAGCAGCGTGGCACGTATGGATTGCCAACGGTGGGTCGATTTTTCAGAACCTCACAGCCACGCATGTCGCATCCCAGTTCGCTGAAATATCTCCCAGCTTATGTGGGCTTCTCTTTTGCGGGCTCTCTCTGCCTGACCCTATGCTCTGTGCGGGTTTTATCAACATACTCCTTTCTGCTGCGTAGTAGGTTGATCTTGATGCCGGATCAAAAAAGGCCAAGGAGGTCCTATTTGGCGTGATGCACATGCACCGACACTCATGCGCACCCTCTCAACACCCACATGCACGCGCACGCAGGACCTTGCGCACCCTCTCGATGTGCGCACGCAGCACGCCTTGGGCACGATTGATATGCACCCTTTCTTTCATTGCGCATGTACGTTCAAGTTGTTTCTCCCTTCCTTGTTTCTTTTCGCTTAACCATTTCACCAGCAATGGACGTTGCTATGTTTGCAGGTAGCAACTTTAGAGTTTAGAGTCGCTAGAACTGATCGTCAAGCCCGAGTGAATCGAGTGAGAGATGGAGACGGTGTTTGTTATAGATGAGGTAACTGAATATCTACTGATTGTATCGGAAAGTAGTGCTAGTGTAGTGCTCTTGTTTGATGATTATCAATCCATTATTGACAATAAATTGCAGCCTGATCCCAAATAAATGGGGGGTAACCAGTAAACCAGCGGGAATAAATTTGCCAAATGAGATAAATGTGTTAGACTATCGGGAAATTGGTTGGAGAGGGTTTTCCGGGGTTTCCCGATGCGCCGCCGCCAGTGTCTCGACCGAGACCTGAGCGATATTTCGTCGACTGTTTACTATCTCTTTCCTTTTCCCTCAGGGCCAACCAGTTCAAAGTTCGCTATCCGAAATTGACGACCTCGGGGTCTTTGCCTACTATGATCATTGATCACCTATGATACAGGCACTTTGTTGCGAATGCAGCCCGGCGAAGGCTCGGTACATCATCCGACGAGTATTTAGTCTCTCTCTTCCAGTTCAACGTGTATCCAGAAACACAATGCGATTCACTACTTGGCCCGCACTCCCAAACGCATTTATCATTTTCACCGCTGCATTCCTGTTCCTCACTCCGGCTGTCGATGCCCAAACAACGTCAGTCGATATAATTTGGGTAACGCCCCAACGGGGACAGCGATTTGATGCCGGGGAACAGTCTGCGATTACTTGGTATGTGTCAAAAAGGGGGACTCGGAAACCGTGTGGGGAGCCATGATAGGTCTTGACGGCTATATTGCAGGGACGTCGCCACTGGCGGGTTTGATTTAACGAATAGTACCTGTCAACTATCTCTACTCAATTCCGACTATGGGTACTCATGTGCGTCCCGTGGCATTTGGGCCATCCGCTTGGACGCTGATACTAAGTATGATAGACCAATTGACAGAGATAATCCCCATTTTGAGTGCTACGTCGGGTCCGATAACTTATCCACCGGATGCACTTTCTGGCACTAGGTATTACATCTCCAGTAAGTACCAGAATAACATATTACGACTCCATGCTAGTTTTGTCTTATGCTACTTGATGCAGTGAAAACATCGTGGAATTCCTATTTTTATTCGCCTAACTTCACGATCGCATACCAGTAGGCTACTAGTAAGGTATGCATAATCCAAATTATAGTTCCCAAGAATCGAGAGCTGACCTATTCCATGTCAACACAGAGTAGCTCCAGTCAAAAGGGGGTAAGAGTGGCTTGAGAATAGTTCGAGCATCCTAATGTATGCCCAACAAATTCTGGAGTAGTAGCGTAATGGTGTCAGCATGTGTGGATGATGGACTCGGACTCGGAGGCGCTGTCTTAGTACTACGGGTTACGTTGTTGTTGCATTCCAGCCGACGAAGGGTCATGCCTTCCAATATACCAAATATTGTTTCGTTCACCAGAATGTCATGGAAGAGCGTCGTCGGACTCGTCACTGGTTGGATTACAGTATAACATACATGATGCCTATGCCTGAAGGGTGCGAGTCGCGAGGGCGTTCGCAACGGTGTTTTTTTCTCTGGCCCGACATGCGTCGGCTTCGGAGCCGGCGCCAAGAACATTCTGGTGTCGATAATGCCTCTGTCAAGGCCTCTCAGGCTGTGCTTCTGCTATCCTCGAAAAAGCTTTCTACGGGGTTTTTTTTTGTTGTGTTGTCGTCACCACCGAGAGAACAAAGTGAGAGGACGAACAGGAGTCGCTTGGTCGGACGGTGGCTCACGGAGAAGGCGGAAGGAGGGATGATGGCCGAGCGCAAGACACGACCGGTATGACCGGCCTTGAGCTTGAGCGCTTGAGCCCATGTACCACTTCGTCTCCATACAGACCATACCTGGAGAATACAAAGACTTGACGGTCGTTACCAGGTAAGCTGAAAGCGATCACCCTTGATATATAGCTCATGAATATCAACAAATTGAGATATGTACAGATCTAGTAAAATCTGCATCCCAGTGCCGGGGCGAGCAAGGGACGTGTTGCACTGTAACGACTTGAATGGAGTAGCTGCCGGGATGATAGAGGACAACTACTAGTAGACCAGCCGCACCGCTCGCAAAAACAGCGCGAAGCTCTCTCAAAACATAGCCGCATAATGCATAATGCATAAAGGCCGACCCGGGCGTAATGCATGATGGCGCACAGTCGCACCCCAATACACACACAACTATGACTGGCCTATAAAATGTAGGAAGGAAAGCGCGCGGGAGAGCGAGGTGAATTACGAGCGTGCCCCGCCCGGGCCCGTGTCTTGCCGCGCGGTATATAAATGAGAAATTAGAAGATGATAGATCCGCGGAGTGCGTCGGACGGCTTTTTGGCTTTTTGGCTGGCGTGTATTACATGTAAGTTACCGTGGCAGCGGTGCGGAGATCAGTTAGACTAGTAGAGGCGGCGGCCCGGGGTGGGCGGCGATGATTCCGATTTTATCCGATTTTACATCTCACTTCGGTCCCCGCACTATACTATCTCTTTCCGTTTCCCCCAGCCCAGGGCCAAACAGTTCGAGTTCGCCATCCGATGATCCGAAATTCGACATTGGAGGCTACTATTATTGAGTCTATCATGTTCCTTGGAAATATTGGTTACCATCAACATGATCACCTGGCAATGAAACGGGCAAGGCCCTGATTGCGAAAAGCAGCCCGACGATGGCTCAGTCGTCCGACATGTATTTAATCTTTAGTGCTTAGTAGAGCCAACCCCACTTCTCTCCATACCGAGGCCGAGTTCAAGTTCAAGTTATTACACTGCTACTGTCCAACGTGTATTCAGAAACACAATGCGATTCACTACTTGGCCCGCACTCCCAACCGCCTTTATCATTTTCACCGCTGCACTCTTGTCCCTCATTCCGGCTGCCAATGCCCAGACAGTGCCATTCTCGGTACTGTGGGATTCACCCAACGCGGGAGACCTATATATTGCCGGCCAAGAGTCTAAGATTATGTGGTATGTGTCAAAAATGGGGACTCGGAAACCGAGCGGGGGGGAAATGATAGGTCTTTGACGGCGATATTGCAGGGATACCGACACCGGCGGAAATGATTTATCCGATGTTACCTGCCAACTATGGCTGCACGGTCCTTATGGGATCGTATGTGCGTCTCGTGGCATTTGGGTCATCTGCTTGGACGCTAATATTGAGTATAATAGACCAATTGACAGAGCAAATACCCATTTTGGATGATCAATCGGGTCCGATAACTTATCCACCACAGGCAGTTCCTAGCACTGAGTATTTCATCTCTAGTAAGTACCGGAATATCCTATGACTCCTATTCCAACTTCATGCTTGTTTTGTCTTATGCTACTTGACATAGTGGTAACTAAGGATTTTGGTATAATATTTTACTCGGGTAACTTCACGATCGCATACCAGTAGGCTACTAATAAGGTATGCATAATGCAAATTACAGTGCTCAAAAGTCGAGAGCTGACCTATTCCATGCCAACACTGAGTAGTTCCAGTTACAAGGGGGGAGGAATCGCTTGAGAATAGCTCGAGCAGTGGTAGCGGTATCAGTACGTGGCCCGGGATGACTCGGATGGCGCGGAGGCGGCGCTGTCTTACGGATTAGGCCAATTAGGATTAGTACGTTGTTGTTGCATTCCGGCCCACGGACTTGCCCACGGAGGGTCAATATTCCAAATATTGTTTCTTCACCAGAATATCATGAATGGGGATTACAACTGAATGTCTGGCGTATTGCCGCCATTCTATTGATGTCGGTTTGGGCGGGTGGGACACAGCAACCGCCCAGCCCGGCAGTTGCCAGTGCTGCCAGTGCCATCCTCAAATCTCCGCCGAAAAATACCCATGTACTAGGTCCGGCATCTCCCGCATCCACGCTCCTGCTGACGCTAGCGGGTTCTCTGCTGTACCGCCACACTCTCGCAGACGTAGAGATACTGTATGATACTCTGTGTGAATGACACAATCCTTCATTCAGCGCCTGCGTTCCCGGCTGCCGTCCGGCCCTCTCCCGCTACATGAGTATAGGCCGTATTGCGTCAACGCAGTGTCACTTTCCCTAGAGCCCTCGACAACCACATCAGCAGCAACAATGCAGGAGCAAGAGCTTGCGGCGGTGACGGGGGAGGCAAACATGAGGGTCTGGAGTGACGTCAAGCCTTTGGGCACGAACCTCGCACTCAGATAGACGTCCCAGTCCCTCCCAGTCCAGCATATGGTATTCATTCTTGAAATTTTTATTTCCCCCTGAGCGGTAACTGGTGACCCTCTCACGAACACAGATAGTTTACCAGAGCTGCTCAGTACTCAGTTCTCATCCTTCATACCGACCCGAGGCCAAAGGAAGGCCTAGTAGTGTCTATTGTGTCCAGAAGTCTACCATTTACTTTTCATGCCCGTAACTCCAGTCAGTTCATCATGCCTGAGGCTATGGCCAATTTGTGGCAAGCACCATTCCATGATCCATCTGGACTGTCACATATGCGTTGAGAAACTCAAATATAAGCCAGACGTGAGGAATTAGTAATTACGGTACTCACTGCCGTGCGTGCAATTCGAGTTATTCGACTCTGCTGAGTCTGCTCTTCTGAGCTTAAATTTGCGTGCTTTTTATATTTATCAATATGTCCTGTACATGTATATGACGTTCGCAATCAAGTTGGCAATGTACATGTATAATGATGTATTGGACTTTTCGATCCGAACACGAGACTACTGTAGAAGAACTCGTCTTAGTAGCTCCAGCTTTGTCTCAATAACGGACGACCAATACGATAAAAACGGTGCCAGCGTCATTCCGAAACGCAGACGATCTGTCCTGGGCGATGCTTCCCAATTTATCCGAGTTCCGGCCAACCACGGACTTCACGGCCCGGTCACGGTGACGAAACCCGAATCCGGACACCCCTGTGTCTCGTGATCGCTTACATGTAGGCGAGTTGTCGTCCTTGGAGCGAAGGCCGCGAGGATGGCATAGTACGGGCTGTGTTCCTCAAGTGGGACGTGTCTCCGAGAGACGTCGGGGAGGCTGCCTGGCGAGCACGAATCTGCACGATATCGTCGGTCGGTCGCGCTGGAGAAGTCTGGCATTGTTGAGTTATTACAGGAGGAGGGGGTGCAAGGGGCATGTCGACTTGAATGGGGTAGTGAGGGAGAAAGGGATGGAGGCGAGCGCCGAGTGTAGAAGGGACGGGGAGAGCTCGGCCTCCAGACTGTCACGGTCATTTCTGGCTTCTAAGTGAGCGAGAACGTTTCGGCAATTGAGTCTGGACCGTCGAAGACCAAGGCGCCGTCTCCGCCTCGCTACGACCTTGCAGAGGCGCTTGAGGTGCACATTTCTTGTCGGGAAGGAGGAGGAGGACCCTTGGACGACTTTTGGGGCGCACTCAAAAGGACTCGGAACAAGCGGATTATCCATATCAAACACCGCCCGGAGATGCTTACGTTGCTGGAGCTCTGCGCTGTGCTTTCTGCGTTCCTCGCTCCGCCTCTGTTCCGCATCCGTTTGGGGCATGTTTCCGTGGATGAGCGTGTGATGGCGGTGGCTGTTGAGGATACTCATGGACGATCCTGAGGAGGACGAAGGACAGGAAGGTTCGGTGTTTGTGCCCATGCTCGATCTTGAGATCCGCGAACGACTTGTATCACGGTTGGGAGGGCCCGGACTAAGGACGCATCCGTGCCTTCAGGCGCGCTTGTGAAGACATCTAAGAAGGGCGAGAAGGGCCTAGACAGCGTGCGCCTAGAGGATGTATATGTGAACGGAAGAATCAGGGATCTTTACAGCTGAAGAAGTCCAAATCATAAACGTACCGTGAAGTCTATTACATATCACCTATTACTTTTATGTGATTACGGCTTTCCTACACGTTTGCACATCGTCACCATCATTGTTGTATCGTTACGTGTGATACCCTTTGCATCCTCCTTAGAAAAACCTCGAGCCCATATACCATATCCCTTGTGCATGCAGTTGAAATTTACGTGTACAGTACAGTAAGACCAAAAAACGAAGCGCCATCTGTGCTGGATTGGCTTCAACAGACTTCAACAGCCTGAGCGTCACGTTGACCCATGGACTACTGCTGCCAGTGTAGGCGAATTGCCGGTCTCATTTCCATACCCGAAGAATACAGAGAATCGAGGGTCATTACTACTACAGTAGCTTGTAGAAGCTGAAAACGGTCACCCTTGATATCTGTTTTACTTTTACACAACTTATTATAGAATGAATATCAACAAATTGAGATGTGTACAGATTTAGAAAAACCCGTCATCCGCAGCGAAGCATATCATTTACAGTTTTACTGTAACAATTTCAAGTTGAATGGAGTAAGTCTGAGTAACTGCCGGGAATGATATATTAATGATATGAGACTCGGACAGCTGCTAGTAGACCACCGTGACGACCTGCACCGTTTGCAAAAGCAGCGCGGAGCTCTCAAATATAGCCACGTACTGTAGAAGCCGATTGCGACGCACGCACAGTCGGTCCCCGCTCGGATCTTAAGACGCAGGAAATGGAGCGCGCCGGATGCATTGCCGGCGGCCGGTCGCTAAAAGATGATATGATACTGTAATCGTCCAGGGCACGATCGAGACTTCTATGTCGCGTAACTTACTATACTTTCTGCATCGCACCTCCGCACGACGGCCACGGTACACGCCAGCCAACAAGCCAAAAACGCTGTCCAAGTACAACGCACTCCGCGGATCTATCATCTTTTTTTTTTTAATTTCTCATTTATAATACCGCAGAAGCCTCGCGACAAGACGCTTTCTCAATGTACTGTGCCTAATTATCCGATATTTCGTCTGCGGTTTACTATCTCTTTCCTTTTCCCTCAGGGCCAACCAGTTCGAAGTTCGCTATCCGAAATTGACAACCTACTATAATCACCTATGATACGGGCACTTTATTGCGGAAGCAACCCTGGCGACGGCTCAGTACATCATCCGACGAGTATTTAGTCTCTCTCGTCCTGAGTCGTCCAGTTCAACGTGTATCCAGAAACACAATGCGATTCACTACTTGGCCCGTACTCCCAAACGCATTTATCATTTTCACCGCTGCACTCCTGTTCCTCACTCCGGCTGCCAATGCCCAAGTTGATCCCACTGTACTTTATGAAACGCCCTGGGCGGGACAGGTATTTTATGCCGGGGAACAGTCTGCGTTTACTTGGTATGTGTCAAAAAGAGGGACTCGGAAACCGAGCGGGGAACAATGACAGGTCGTTGACGGCTATATTGCAGGTTTGTCGACACCGGCGGGCATGATTTAAGCAATGATACTATCCAAGTATTTCTGCAAAATGCTGACTATAATACCGCATGTGCGTCCCGTGGCATTTGGGCCGTCCGTTTGGATGCTGATACTGAGTATGATAGACCAATTGACAGGGGATATCCCCTTCTTGTCTCCTGGGTCGGGTCCGATAACTTTTCCACCGGAGGCAATTCCTAGCACTGGGTATTACATCGACTGTAAGTACTAGAATAACCTATCCCAACTCCATGCTAGTTTTGTCTCATGCTACTTGACGTAGTGAAATATAAGAATCTCTACGGTCTTCCTTCGGCTAACTTCACGATCGCATACCGGTAGGCTACTAAGGTATGCATAATGCGAATTATGATGATCAAAAGTCGAGAGCTGACCTATTCCATGCCAACGCCGAGTAGCTCCAGTTAAAAGGGGGGAGGAGTGGCTTGAGAATAGTTCGAGCGGAAAACTTCTCCCAATGTATGCCCAACAAGTGTGGAGTGGTAGCGTAGTGGTGTCAGCATGTGTGGATGATAGACTCGGACTCGGAGGCGCTGTCTTAGAAATACGGGTTAGGTTGTTGTTGCATTCCAGCCCACGGAGGGTCATGCCTTCCAATATACCAAATATTGTTTCGTTCACCAGAACGTCATGGAAGCGCGTCGTCGAACTCGTCACTGGTGGGATTTCAGTACAGTATAACAATATATGATATCTATGCCTGAGGGTGATCGCTAAATGGTCTGGACGCTGCAACCGCCAGGGAGGCGGCCACCGAACCAGAACCCAGCATCTTTGCTTCATAGTATTCGCTCCCGAGTTTTTTACTCCAAGTTTTCAACCTTCCACACAAAACACACTCTCACACATACACTCTCTTGTATATCACTTCCGTACAATCTGTTGCCGCCAAGCTTGTCAAGCTCGCCTGGCGCCCGACACCCTCAGTTGCCTCCGTCGTAGAGCTCGGAGATACCGGGCAAACATACGATTCGATATTTTCATGAGGAGCTCGTCAGGCGGCTCGATGCAGTCGGGCCTCAGGGCCGTACTTTGTTCGGTCACATTGAGGGAATCAGCCTAGGCGTTCTCGGTTAGTTCCTTTGATTTCAACGACGTCCTTTTGACCACTGTATACATCCAGCAAAGAAACTGTGGGCCAGGCCGACGCTGAGTCCCATCACGCGTGAGGTCCCTGTGTCAGAAAGTTTCGACATCACGCACATATTCAATACTGAAAAAATGACGCCTTTCTACCCAATTCGCCGACGCGTGCGTGTGCAACGCCTACGAGATGTTCACCTTGGCGCTCATTACGAAACGCAGAATTTGTACAGCGTCGATCTTGAGGGCAACGGCGAGCAGGAGTATAAGCCAGGCCCATCCGCGTCAGTCTAATCGGAAGACTCCAGTCATCTCGACCCTAGCGATGATCACCAGTACCAGGACCTGTACACTATCCTGGAGGAAACTGAACAAGAGTGGGAGCTCAGAGACCTCGAATTCTGCGCGATGCTGGAGACAGAGAATAACAATAACCACGTCCTGAACAAACCTGAGACGGGGAATGAGGGCACCTCGGGAACACACGGTGCAGGAGACGATACGAACGTCTCGATTTGGTTTCGTGGTGACGATGGGACGTCCCCCATCGCTCTCTCAAACTCAAGCAGCCCCTGGACTGTGCAGAGCCCTACCTCGATTTCTTTTGCCCTCCGACGCCGGCGTCGATTCTGGCTCCGCTCACGCCATCTCGGAGCAAGAGAGGACCAAGCATACTACCGCGCAATACTCCAGTGCTCGTCCACGAGTCCGCATCATACGAGGACGCTCTATTCTAAGAGTTCAAGGCAATCATAGCCCAGACACGAATCGAGGACGAAGTCAAGTGGCATAAGTTGCAAGATACGCTTGCACGTTGCCAGACATAGGTCAGTGTGTCGCTAGAGCGAAAGGTGAGGTCTACCGTAAGGTTCATGGTCCAGGCAAGCCTTCTTTGGGGGGATCCGGAAGAATGCATACACAGCATGAGGCAAGGCGAGTTCTGTAAGAGCTCAAAATTCCCAGTACGCACCACCGAGATAGAACACCGAGGCGCAGTAATTGCAGCAGGGCATCGACAGCAGTTTTTCGGCCAGACTCGCTTTCTGCACCATCGCCAATTACTGCGCGGCGACTCCTTTCGCAAAAGAAAGTATGGCATAGAAACGCACCCAGAGATATCTATACTGACCCTATAAAAAGAAAAGAATAGCGGTCTTGCTATTATATAGCAAAGTCATCGGGGCAGACACTTACAGCGGTTTCCACAACGATAGGCCGGTCGTCCACCTACACAGGCCAGCGGATTGTGAAATTCAGGAGCGGAGTTCATAGTTAAGTAGAAAAAAAAAATTTGAGATATTAGTTATCTTGCAAAAGTTGTTGTTATAAAATAGTTATCACATTGCTGTGTGTCATCTCTTGTTGAAAAATAAGGTTATTGTCGCCATGTTCGTCTCGCGGTCTCACCCTTGCCCAAGAGCGGCGGAGGCGGCGCTGTCTTACGGATTAGGATCAGTACGTTGTTGTTGCATTCCGGCCGACGGAGGGTCAATATTCCAAATATTGTTTCTTCACCAGAATATCATGAAAGAGCTTGCCACTGGTGGGGATTACAACTTAATGTCTGGAGTATTGCTGTCATTCTATTGATGTCGGTTTGGGCGGGTGGGACCCCGGCAGTTGCCATCCTCAAATCTCCGCCAAAAAAATACCCATGTAGGTCTGGCATCTCCCTAGTCTCGGATCCAGCCATTCTATGTCCCTTCGGAAGTGGAATCGGAGTGTGAAAAAAGTTTGTACAGAGGGACATAGGAATGTCTGGTGAGTTTTGACCATGCGGGTGTAGATCACCCGTCATGTGATCCAGACGCGCCCCAACTCTCCCAACCTTTGTCAACATACTTGATGGCGCCTGCGCTTACCCTCGCCTCCCTAACCCTCGCCCCAAGAGCCAGACACATTCAACAATGTGTTACCCCCTTGCTCGCCCCAAATGCGAGATGGAGGAGTTTCCTCGTGCCCGTGCCCTGGCACCTGCATTTTTGCACGGTGAACTTGTCACAAATGTGAGTTCTTTCTATCTACCTCCGTCGTACAGTACTGATGATTCCGCCAAACACGAGTCGTGATGAGACGGACACCACTCTCCCTCGCTCTGCGCCTCCCTCTTACATCTGCACCCCATCACCCTTCGCCGCGTCGCTCATCCTGCGTCTGCGCCCCATCCCCTTGTGTGCCTGCCTCTACGTCTATTCCCACGCCCCTTGCGTGTTGCGTCAATTCCCCCAGCCTCTGCTCTGCAACGACGCCCCCGCACCACGTGCCCTAGTCTGCATCCCTCTCCATGCTACACCGCTTACCTCAAACACGAGCAGAGGGGCTTCTTCTTTAGTTTGTAGATATTGTAATTGAATTAATATTTACTAAGATGAAATAAAAGAGATTTGATCAGAGCTGCGTTTTTTTAGACAAGTGTTATATCAAAACGCATAGGTTGCGTATCTGCATCACGTGATGGGTGACCTACACCCGCCCGGTCAAAGTTCACCAGACGTTCTATAATCATTCAACGTTTACATTTTTCACATTCCGACTTAATCTCCGAAGTAATCTCAGATTATAGAACGTCTGGAGCCGAGACTAGCATCTCCCGCATCCACGCTCGTGCTGACGCTAGCGGCTTCTCTGCTGTACCGCCACAGTCTCGCAGATGTAGAAATACTGTATGATACTCTGTGTGAATGACACGATCATTCATTCAGTGCCTGCATTCCGGGCTGCCGTCCGTTTCTCTCCCGCTACATGAGTATAGGCCGTATTCGTCAATGCAGTGTCAATTTCCCTAGAGCCCTTGACAGCCACATCAGCAGCAACAATGCAGGAGCAAGAACTTGCGGCGGTGACGGGTGAGGCAAAAATGAGGGTCTGGAGTGACGTCAAGCCTTTGGGGGCACGAACCTCGCACTCAGATAGACGTCCCAGTCCCTCTCAATCCAGCATACGGTATGCATTCTTGAAATTTTTATTTCCCCCTTCAGCGGTAACTGGTAGTTTACCAGAGCTGCTCAGTACTCATTGCTCACCCTTCATACCGACCCGAGGCTGAAGGAAGGCCTAATAGTGTCTATTGTGTCCAGAAGTCTACCATTTACTTTTTATGCCCGTAACTCCAGTCACTTCATCATGCATATGAGGCTATGGCCAATTTGTGGCAGGCACCATTCGGTCCCCTTTCTCGTGATCACACAGATCGGGCTACTATCTTAATCACTTGGCCTCCAGATTGTCATCACTGGCTTTTTATTTATTTAAGCAAGCAAAAACGCTTTGCCGATTTGGAGTACAGTACTTCCATGATCCATCTGGACTGTCACATATGCGTTGAGAAACTCAAATATCAGCCAGACGTGAGGAATTAGTAATTACGGTTCTCGCTGCCGTGCGTGCAATTTGAGTTATTTGAGTCTGCTGAGTCTGCTCTTCTGAGCCAAGTTCTGAGCTTGAATTTGCGTGCTTTTTGTATTTATCATTATGTCCTCTACATGCAATGGTAAATGACGTTCGCAATCAAGTTCGCAATGTACATGTATTGGGCTTTCCGATCCGAACACGAGACTACTTGAGAAGAACTCGTCTTAGTATCGCCAGCTTTGTCTCGATAACGGACGACCAATACCGATAAAAATGGTGCCAGCGTCATTCCGAAACGCAGACGATCTGTCCTCGGCGATGCTTCCCAATTTATTCGAGTTCCAGCCAATCACGGACTTCACGGCCCGGTCACAGTGATGGGACCCGAATCAGGACACCCCTGTGTCTCGTGATCGCTTACATGTTGGCATCGTCAGGCGAGTTGTCGTCCTTAGAGCGAAGGCCGCGAGGATGGCATAGTGCGGGCTGTGTTCCTCAAGTGGGACGGGTCTCCGAGAGACGTCGGGGAGGCTGCCTGGGCTGCCTGGCGAGCACGAATTTGCACGATATCGTCGGTCGGTCGCGCTGGAGAAGTCTGGCATTGTTGAGTTGTTACAGGAGGGGGTGCAAGGGGCATGCCGACTTGAATGGGGTAGTGAGGGAGAAAGGGATGGGGAGAGGCGAGCGCGGAGTGTAGTGATCGTGGAAGGGACGGGGAGAGCTCGGCCTCCAGACTGTCATTTCTGGCTTTTAAGCGAGCGAGAACGTTTCGGCAGTTGAGTCTGGACCGTCGAAGACCAAGGCGCCGCCTCCCCCTCGCTACGACCTTGCAGAGGCGCTTGAGGTGCACATTTCTTGTTGGGAAGGAGGAGGACCCTTGGAGGACTTTTGGGGCGCACTCAAGAGGAACAAGCGGATTATCCATATCAAACACCGCCCGGAGATGCTTACGTTGTTGGAGCTCTGCGCTGCGCTTTCTGCATTCCTCGCTCCGCCTCTGTTCCGCATCCGTTTGGGGCATGTTTCCGTGGATGAGCGTGTGGTGGCGGTGGTTGTTGAGGATACTCACGATACTCATGGACGATCCTGAGGAGGACGAAGGACAGGAAGGTTCGGTGTTTGTGCCCATGCTCGATCTTGAGATCCGCGAACGACTTGTATCACGGTTGGGAGGGCCCGGACTAAGGACGCATCCGTGCCTTCAGGCGCGCTTGTGAAGACATCTAAGAAGGGCGAGAAGGGCCTAGACAGCGTGCGTCTAGAGGATGTATATGTGAACGGAAGAATCAGGGATCTTTACAGCTGAAGAAGTCCAAATCATAAACGTACCGTGAAGTCTATTACATATCACCTATTGCCAGTGCTTTTATGTGATTACAGCTTTCCTACACGTTTGCACATCGTCACCATCATCGTTGTATCGTTACGTGTGATACCATTTGCATCCTCCTTAGAAAAACCTCGAGCCCATATACTATATCCCTTGTGCACGCAGTTGAAATTTACGTGTACAGTACAGTAAGACCAAAAAACGAAGCGCCATCTGTGCTGGATTGGCTTCAACAGACTTCAACAGCCTGAGCGTCATGTTGACCCATGGACTACTGCTGCCAGTGTAGGCGAATTGCCGGTCTCATTTCCATACCCGAAGAATACAGAGAATCGAGGGTCATTACTACTACAGTAGCTTGTAGAAGCTGAAAACGGTCACCCTTGATATCTGTTTTACTTTTACACAACTTATTATAGAATGAATATCAACAAATTGAGATGTGTACAGATTTAGAAAAACCCGTCATCCGAAGCGAAGCAACACAGTTTTACTGTAACAACTTCAAGTTGAATGGAGTAAGTCTGAGTAACTGCCGGGAATGATATATTAATGATAGAAGACTCGGACAACTACTAGTAGACCACCGTGACGACCTTCACCGTTTGCAGAAGCAGCGCGGAGCTCTCTCAACATAGCCACGTACTGTAGAAGCCGGTTGCGACGCACGCACAGTCCCCGCTCGGGTCTTACTGTAAGACGCAGGAAATGGAGCGCGCCGGATGCCTTGCCGGCGGCCGGCCGCTAAAAGATGATATGATGCTGTAATCGCCCAGGGCACGATCGAGACATTTTTTTTTTGGAAAACGCTCTATTCGTAGTTAAGTGTGCTACCTAGCTACGAAGAGGTGCTAGGTGTTAGGAGACTTGCCGTCAGCTTCATCTAGCGCGTTGGAGCCGGGTAGGGACCCGGATGAGAGGAAAAATGCAAATTAACGCACACCCCTGGTATTGGGGTAGTGTGGGACTCAGGGTTAGGGTCCTGCGTCGGGCCAGGACTTCACCCTCCTACCCACTAAAACTCTCGTTATAAAACTATGGTTTCGGGAGGTCCTCCCAGGTGTTGAATGTTGGCTTCAGGGTTCTGGTGGGCGTTTGATATTCAATAGCGTTCATTATTCATCTTGGGGTTCACCATTCGGCACACACTGCATTATTGTGCTCATTGGTGGGTGGGCTGTGTCGCATCATGTGTCCATTTAAGCTGCGAGGGTGGGCTTCGGATGAGTTGGCTGCATGATGTCAGTGATTCGGCACACTTGATGTCGCTTCATTGAGTATATGAGTGTTATTCCATAAGGGGGAGCGTAGACGAGATAGGTGTACCGTGTACGGGCAGCCCATTTTAGCGTCATAATGCAGGAGGGGGGTGGTGATGATTATAGAAGACATTAGGAGTGGGGTAGAGATAGTGCGATGCTAAGCTACATAAATATATAATGCGTACGCTATACATGGGGTTCTTCAAGTACAGGTTTGAGGCGTGTTGTCGTCCTTTTAATGGACCGTCCAAGTATTTCTGCGAAATTATGATTATGATACCATAGGTGCGTCCTGTGGCATTTGGGCAGTCCGTTTGGATACTGATACTGAGTATGACAGACCAATTGACATGGGATATCCCCCTCCTGTCTCCTGGGTCGGGTCCGATAACTTATCCACCGGAGGCAATTCCTGGCACTGGGTATTACATCGAGTGTAAGTACCAGAATAACCTATCCCAACTCCATGCTAGTTTTGTCTCATGCTACTTGACGTAGTGAAATCTGGGAATTTCCTCGGTCTTTCTTCGCCTAATTTCACGATCGCATACCAGTAGGCTACTAAGGTATGCAAAATGCGAATTATGATGCTCAAAAGTCGAGAGCTGACCTATTCCATGCCAACACCGAGTAGCTCCAGTTAGAAGGGGGGATGAATGGCTTGAGAATAGTTTGAGCAGAAACCTTCTGCCAATGTATGCCCAACAAATTCTGGAGTGGTAGCGTAGTGGTGTCAGCAAGTGTGGATGATAGACTCGGACTCGGAGGCGCTGTCTTAGAAATACGGGTTAGGTTGTTGTTGCATTCCAGCCCACGGAGGGTCATGCCTTCCAATATACCAAATATTGTTTCGTTCACCAGAACGTCATGGAGGCGCGTCGTCGAACTCGTCACTGGTGGGATTTCAGTACAGTATAACAATATATGATATCTATGCCTGAGGGTGACCGCTAAATGGTCTGGACGCTGCAACCGCCAGGCCCAGCTGCTATCTCACCCATCCTCTTACTCGTGCAGAAAGTATGACAGGGAGATCGCGCTGAAAAGATCTTCAGATGAAGCGACAAATTGGACAATGAAGCCTCTGCGTCTTCACTGACGTGAGCGTACTACGCGTTCTGAAGTCCCTGCTCACTTAGCTTTACCCCGCCAAATCCTATGCAGGTCTGGTACCTCCCGCATTATAATCCAGCTCTTGCTGACGCTAGCTGCCTTCTCCGGTGCGCTGCCACCCTCTCGCAGACGTGGAGACACTGTGCGATACTCGGCGTGAACGACATCATGGCCATTCACTCACCTGCATTCCGGCCTACCGTCCGTCCCTTTCGCGCTATGCCGCATTGCGTCACTTGTTGGGTTCTACTGTGGCGCTCTGTAGCACTCAACAGCCATATCAGCAGCAACAACGCAGGAGCAAGAGCTTGCGGTGGTGACGAGTGAGGAAGAAACGAGGGTCTGGAGTGGCGTCAAAACTCCGGGGACATGAACCTCGCACTGGCACACAGATAAGAGGTCCGATATGGTATGCATTTCTGAAAATTGCATTGTGCCCTTGAGAGGTAACTGGTAGCCCTTTCACGAACCCAGATTGTTTACCTGAGCTCAGCCTCAGCGCTTACACTCCATTCCAACCCGAGGCTGAAGGGACTTCAAAGAAGGTCCTTGTGTCTATTGTGTCCCGAAATCTACCATTTGCTTTTCAGGCCCGTAAGTAACATCGATCTTGACGCCAGTCGGTTCGTCATGCCGATGACCAATTTGTGGTAGGCAGACCCCTTTCTCGTGATCGCCCAGAGTCACCATCGATCTTGATCGTAATCACACTGCCTCCAGATTGTCATTTCTGGCTTTTAAGCGAGCAAGAACGTTTCGACAGTTGGGAGCACAGTGCTTCCATTTGATCTGGACTGTCACAAACGCATTGAGAAACCCACTGGCAAATATCGGCCAGTCGTAAGGAGTTAGTAGTTGCGGAATTTACGGTTCTCGCGGCCACGCCTGCAATTCGATTTTACTCCTCTGAGCTTGAATTTGAGTGCTTTTCGTATTTCTGATTACTTGTACCGGTAAATGGCGTTCACAATGTACATGTATTCGGCCTTTCGATCTTGATGATGTCCGCTGCAATCAAGGCTGCGAATACGTGACTATAACTCGTCCTGTAGCGCGGCTAGCGCGGGCTTCGCCTCAATAAAGGGGCGACCTATACCGATAAAAAAACGGTGCCAGCGTCATTCCAAACAGACGAGATGATAATTGCCGATAGTTACTGCAGTTTCGAAAGAAAGCGGTGTGTACTGTGCCTGCACGAAGGTCAAGACGAAGGTTGCACGTTGCACGCGAAAACAAGCGCGAAAACCAAGGCGAAACCAAACGGTTGCTGCGGCCCGGATTCCTCACACGCCTCACTGAGCAACGGCTGACAGGGGGGGTACGGTACAGTGTGGATACATAGACTCAACCACGTCTTGCGGTAGTAACTTGTACAGCACCCATAAGCACTCCAGATGCAAGCAGCAATCGACCAGTCTTATACACGACAGCGAGTTCGCGTGCTGCGGCGTAAGATTATGCATAACTTACCCTGTGACCTTCAGAAGGTGCCAGATATGAGCGCGAGTTGCCCTTGGATAACATGCTACATGCTAATGTCATATTCCCATAGTGGTTATAGAGCGACAAGTGTGACAATTGTCATACCGACACGGCGACACATGTGTACCATATAATCGCATCATCCCTCATAGGCTCATGCCTTAGCGGCCTTGAGCGGCTTGCGCACCTTATCGCGTCGTGACTTTTTCTCTATCATGACTTGGAAACGCTCGAAGTCTGAGAGGGTTCGCCGCTTCTCCGCGGCAACACGTTTCTTTGCCCACGCCGACGACTCCCATTTGGCAACAATGCCAGCTTCCTCAACATACTTCTTCACTGTGCCGGAGCCTGTGCTACGCGGAAGTTTTGGAACGGCCAGAGATGTGAGGGTAAGGTGGCGGTAGGGGAAAGCCTGGCACGGAACACCAGTTGTAGGGCCGTCAATGATTGCTTGGATAGCTACGCGATGTGACCGGTATAAAGGCCAGTTTTGAGGAGTACGGCTGTAGAAATCTGGGTTCAGGAAAGGGTGTCATCACGTCTTACCTCTGCCGACTTCCACGAAGCAGGTAAAATTTGAATCAAGCTGCAACGAATGATGTCAGATCATTATTGCAAGCTCGTTGAAAGACTTGATGCAGCCGAGATTGCGAACAGATGCCCTCACGAGTGCATCCGAGGCAGCCAAGTCGCATCCACTATCACGGACAGTCCGGATCACATCAAATCAAACAGAATAACTTTTTTTTGGTTCTGCAGCTACAACAAAAAAATGACACCCACGGGCATGGCTCGTAACTTGAGGATTCGTTCGTTGTCTTCGACGGCTCTGTGACTCGAGCTCGAAGACTGCGGGTTTTATTCGGAGTCTCAATCCGAAGCCACAATTCACGGAATGTTCCGAATGCGGTCAGATACAGTACTGCGATATCACCCACCCAACATCCCTCTGCAGCCCGTCTTGTGCGATGGCACTCCGCAACTAGTCTGCTCTCAACACCTTCTTTAACAGATGGTGATGATCAAGACACACCTCGGCAGAAGGACGACGGCGTCCTGAGCGCCGCAGGCGCATCCCTTTCCCGGCGCAATTTTACCAGGCCAGGGCGTTAAAAAAAAACCCTGGGGAAAAAAGCCTCGCACTACCCGATCCACCTCTTTCCCTCAGGCCTGATAAAGAGGGCCCTTCGTTCGTGTATGGACGTTTCGGGAGCCTACGTATTGTCAGGCTTGGAGGAGGGCGATCCTCATGTGACTAAATGAAGAGTGGTAAGTGCCAACTAACCTCCGAATATGTCATGGCATTTTACCATGTTTCTCAAGGGAACCCTCTGCGCAGCAATTTCCGAAATACAAGCAACAAGCAACAAGCCGGGCCGACGACTTGTGCATTGCATTTTTATGGGATGCCACGCGCTGTCCAACTTCACCCTTTCGAACTGTACAATTAATCATCAGTGATTTGTGATCAGGTGCCTCACCCCGAGTCGATTGTGGTGCACTGTGTAACTATCAAAAGATGGAGGTAAGTGTCTGCCCCGATGACTTTGCTGTATATAATAGCAAGACCGCTATTCTTTTCTTTTTATAGGGTCGGTCTGGATATCTCTGGGTGCGTTTCTATGCCATGCTTTGTTTTGCAAAAGGAATCGCCGCGCAGTAATTGGCGATGGTGCAGAAAGCGAGTCTGGCCGAAAGACTGCTGTCGATGCCCTGCTGCAATCACTGCTCCTCGGTGTTCTATCTCGGTGGTGCGTACTGGGAATTTTTAGCTCTTACAGAATTTGCCTTGCCTCATGCTGTGTATGAATTCTTCCGGCTCCCCCCAAAGAAGGCTTGCCTAAACCATGAACCTTACGTCTGACCTCACCTTTCGCTCTAGCGACACACTGACCTATGTCTGGCAACGTGCAAGCGTATCTTGCAGCTCATCCCACTTGACTTCGTCCTCGATTCGTGTCTGGCCATGATTGCCTTGAACTCTCAGAATAGAGCGTCCTCTGATGCGGACTCGTGGACGAGCACTGGAGTATTGCGCGGTAGTATGCTTGGTCCGCTCTTGCTCCGAGATGGCGTGAGTGGAGCCAGAATCGATGCCGGCGTCGGAGGGCAAGAGAAATCGAGGTAGGGCTCTGCACAGTCCAGGAGCTGCTTGAGTTTGAGAGAGCAATGGGGGACGTCCCATCGTCACCACGAAGCCAAATCGAGACGTTCGTGTCGTCTCCTGCACCGTGTGTTCCCGAGGTGCCCTCATTCCCTGTCTCAGGTTTGTTCAGGACGTGGTTATTGTTATTCTCTGTCTCCAGCATCGCGCAGAATTCGAGGTCTCTGAGCTCCCACTCTTGTTCAGTTTCCTCCAGGATAGTGTACAGGTCCTGGTACTGGTACTGGTGATCATCGCTAGGGTCGAGATGACTGGAGTCTTCCGATTAGACTGACGCGAATGGACCTGGCTTGTACTCCTGCTCGCCGTTGCCCTCAAGATCAACGCTGTACAAATTCTGCGTTTCGTAATGAGCGCCAAGGTGAACATCTCGTTGGGGTTGGACACGCACGCGTCGGCGAATTGGGTAGAAAGGCGTCATTTTTTCAGTATTGAATATGTGCGTGATGTCGAAACTCTCTGACACAGTGACCTCACGCGTGATGGGACTCAGCGTCGGCCTGGCCCACAGTTTCTTTGCTGGGTGTATACATTGGTCAAAAGGACGTCGTTGAAATCAAAGGAACTAACCGAGAACGCCTAGGCTGATTCTCTGAATGTGACCGAACAAAGTACGGCCCTGAGGCCCAACTGCATCGAGCCGCCTGACGAGCTCCTCATGAAAATATCGAATCGTATGTTTGCCTGGTATCTCCGAGCCCTACGACGGAGGCAACTGAGGGTGTTGAGCGCCAGGCGAGCTTGACAAGCTTGGCGGCAACAGATTGTACGGAAGTGATCATGATATACAAGAGAGTGTATGTGTGGGTGTGTCTTTTGTGTGGAAGGTTGAAAACTTAGAGTAAACAACTTGGGAGCGAATACTATGAAGCAAAGATGCTGGGTTCTGGTTCGGTGACCGCCTCCCTCACCTGGTTGGCTGTCAGTCTAGGCTGCTAGCCCATTCATCGACCCATCGACCCTTAGTTAGACTCGGCCAGCATTTTCAGGTCATCGTCATCAAGTCTGACGTCCTCAGCGTAGTAGACATAAACATGTCCACACTTCCGAGGCAGATGAAGGCGCCCATCAGTACAGACTATATCAGCTCTACAAAGGAGAACTCGTCCACCAGGCCCAAACCGGTTTGTTACCGGAAGGTCTCAACCAGATAGGATTGGTGTAGACAGTAGGAATTTATGTCACTGACTCTGCGAAAGTCGCGGAAGAGAACGGCATGTAGTAGGTTTTCCAAACGGGGAAGGGCAGATGGGTCTGACAGGGCAATTTGGCTTCACCAAGGGAACCTCTCGCCCTCGTCCATTTCCCGATACCTCCATACTTCCGATAATCTGGCCCATCTTATCTTAGTTGGCATCATGACGTGGCCTTCCTGCATCGTCTCTGAGTACGAGGAGCCTTATTTGCGATCACCAGACCCGGCATACCTGACTAGCCGTGCTGTTGTTGCGACAGTCGCACTTCCAAATCTTTGAATACCGACCTTTACTGATCTTTTTACTCACACATCTGTTTCAGGGTGTTCAGACGTTCAGGTTCGTGGTTCGCAATTTGAAACGTTGGTTACTGTACGGCCTTCAATTTCCGCCTTCTTCTGAAAAAGCGTAATAGATTACTGTAGCTTCGGGGTATTATGCATTATGGGTGGGCGCCGGTGGGCACTGGGCCCGGGGAAGGCCGCTAAAAGAGGCGATGAGTGGTTCTATCCCCGGCCCCGGCAAAGGGGCGGTAACCGTGGGCATGTCCCCAGATATGCGGTCACTCCTGTTGTCAATAAATCCCATGCGAAAGAAAGCCATGGTGTTGGATGTCATGTATGGCCGCGCTCAGTTTGCTGGCTTACAGTACTATCCGAGTCACAAACCAAGTCATTGGCGTGACTACAGTGTGTGCAGCCGTGACGACGTCATCCTAGCCTCGCAGGCCTCACACATCGTGTTACCTCATTATTTGTACCGTGTGAGTCACCCTTGAGGCCTGAGGCCCGAGACTTGAAGCTTGAATCCTGACTTTACACGACATTCAATACAGTAGACTAACTACAGTTACTAACTTATCATTGGCGACTGTGTCTCATCTCAGTTCCCGGACGAACCGGTTCACTTTTTGAAACCGACGACGTCGGCGACACATTCAACTCAAGCACAGCTCCACCACCAAGACCACTGTAAATATTGACATTAATGGCTGAATAATTATTTTCCCCGGGCCAACCCGGGGTAGTCAGCCTTCCTAAAATCGATGAACTGGCTATCACGGCACATTATCGTTACGATGTTACTGTACTTTATAAATATCGGTTGCCATCACACTACCTACAGACACCTGATTGCGAAAAAAGGGCAGCCTGACGGCTCAGTCGCCCGGCGAGTATTTAATCTTTTCTGTTTGCTAGTTTTTCTTCCCCCAAATTATTTCTCTCTCCACCGAACCCAACGTGTATTTAGCACACAATGCGATTCACTAATTGGCCCGCACTCACAGACGCCTTTGTCATCTTCACAGTTACACTATCGTCTCTGATTCCGGCTGCCAATGCCAGCGGCCCTGTCGCAGCTGTAACTTTCTCGGTCCCCGAAACTGGAACAACATATATTGCCGGGACTCTGACTGGAATTTCTTGGTATGTGCCTTAAAGGGGGATTCTCAAATAGAGCGGGAAGCCACGATAGTTTTGACGCGGTATTGTAGGGAGTACGAAATGAACCCGAGCTTCAGCGAGGAATTTTTGCTTGGATATGCCTGCAACATATCTCTGGTGAACTCAAAATTTGGAACCAATTGTGCGTGCCATAACAATTGGGTCATCCGTTTGGAGGCTGATACGAGTATGATAGACACACTGGCAACGGGAGTGACCCTTCTGGTGAGCAGTGCAACGAATGCGACTGCATTGATTCAACCGGGTGTGCTTCGCTATCCATGGAATGCGAAGATCGGCGGTGGTTACTCCGTCAGTTGTAAGTACCAGAATAACTTGTACCGGACCTGTGCTTGTTTTTCTCTGATGCTACTTGACGCAGTGGAAAGCGACCTAATTGGAAACTGGAGTTCCGGTGTCTTCTCGATCGCATTTTAACGTTCTGACTGAGAAAAACCTCTGTCAGTGTAGAATTCAACTTCTGGTAGCGCAATGGTGTCAGCGTGCTTGGAAGTACGGTAGTACTCTCTAATATTGAATTGTATTGTCCTATATTGTGTCAGAAATCTACCATTTAGGCCTATTTAACAGTATTCAGGGCCCAATCGGGTTCCCGGTCCTGGCCAAAGCCCCCTCTGCCAAAATGAAGGTATAAGCGCATGACCTAACTATGCGGTCACTCCGAGTCCTGTTGTCAATCAACTTGAATCCCATGCGAAAAAAAGCGATGGAGTTGGATGTCTTGCATGGCCGCGCTCACTTTGTTGGCTTACACTACTTACTACTAGTAGTAGATCGCGCTAATGACTCGTGGCGCGCGACTACAGTGTGTCACTGCCAGTGTGTGTGCCGCGACGACGTCATCCTAGTAGGCCCTCACAGGCTCACACTTCGTGTTACCTCATTATCTATGTTTACTGTAAGTTACCCTTGAGGCTTGAAGCTTCAATGCTGAATTGGCATGGTCAACAGAGTAGGTTAATTACAGATTGGCAATTGTATCCCGTCTCAGTTCCCGGGCCAACCAGTTCACATTTTGGACCAACCCCTGGTAGTCCGCCTTCCTAAAAAATTGACGAGCCGGGACCCGGTCACCCTGATTCACCCGGCTATCACGGCAAATTATCGTTACTGTACTGTACTTTGTTAATATTGGTTGCCATCACACACCTGATTGCCAAAACAAGAGCAACCTGACGGTTCAGTCGCCCGCCAGTAAGTATTTAATCTTCTCTGTTCGCCAATTTCTCTTCCAAATCACTTCTCTCTCCACCAAATCTAACGGGTATTCAGGGCACAATGCGATTCACTAATTGGCCCGCACTCATAAATGCCCTTGTCATCTTCACCAGTACACTATCGTCTCTTATTCCGGCTGCTAATGCCATCGGCCCAGTTGCGGATGTAAATTTCGTGACCCCCCAAAACGGACAGACATATTTTGCCGGGGATGAGTCTGGAATTACTTGGTATGTGTCCTAAAGGGAGACTCTGAAACCGAGCGAGAAGCCACGATAGTTTTAATGCGATATTGTAGGAACTTCATCATGAACGCAAACTTCAGCCAGGAAATGTTGCTCGGAGATGTCTGCAACCTATATCTGGTGGACTATAACACTAAAAGTAGATGTGCGTGCCATAGCATTTATGTCATCCGTTTGGAGGCTGATACGAGTATGATAGACGCACTGGCAACGGGAATTCCCCTTCTGGAGGATTCTGATTCACCGAATGCGAATTCATCAGTTAATCCATATACGATACGCTATCCACCGAATTCAACTATTGGCTATGGCTATTTCATCCTCCGTGAGTACCATAATAACTTGTCCCGAACCCCGCGCTTGTTTTTCTGATGTTACTTGACGCAGTGGAAAGCGAAGATATTGGAAACTGGCGTTCCGGTATCTTCTCGCTCCAATCTCCTTCTGGCTAGTAGTATTCCATGATTTGCGATCCTGTCTTCAAGCTTCCATATCCAAGTAGCGCTGGCAGAAAACCTCTGTCAATGTATAACGCAATCTCTGGTAGCGTAATGGTGTCAGCATGTTTGGATGGACGGTTGTACTTATCCAATATTAAATTGCATTGTCCCCTTGAGCGGTAACTGGTCGCCCTCTCGCAGAACAGGATGGTTTATCCGAGTTGCACACCCTTTATTCCAACCAGTGGCCGAAGGAAGGCATAAGGGAGGCCTATATAGTGTCAGAAATCTACCATTTAGTCGGGCCGTAACGACTCCACACTGATGCTCAGTCAGTTCATCACGCTCCGATTTATGACACCAATCATGCGGTGGCACTATTCCGCCCCTTCTCGTGATTGCGTAGACTGGGTATTTGTTACTTGTAAATCATTTTCTGGACTGTGACTTATAGTCTTTACTGTTTTTACAGTAAGCGAGCGAGACGGTTTCGACGGTCGAAAGTCTTCCATCTGATTTGAACTGTTACAAACGCATAGAGACGCGTAAGTATCTTCACAGACGTGAAGGGACTGTTCTCTCTGCCGCACCTGCTATTCAAATTTGCTCTTCTGGGCCTGAATTGGGGTGCTTTTCGTATTTCTTATTGCGTCCTTTACATAATTGGTGTTCATGATGTACATGTATTGAGCCTTTCTATCTTTGATGTCGGTTGCAATTGCGCGTCGCTCGGGCATTTACAACATGAAGCTCGCGTGAAGGACAAACATTACTAGAACTAGTTATCGAACAAATTGCAGCGTCAGTTTTGTGTCCCAAGAACGGAATGACGAATACCGATAAAACCGGTGACGGCATCACATTCCGAACAGACGCAGACGACTCGGATGCCAGTGGGTGCTGAGAGCGACCGCAAGCTCAAAAGAGAGGAGCGTGAAGAGCGTGTACTGTAGCTCGCATGAAGGCTTCTTCCCTGCGCTGCAAAAACTGTACACGAAGTGACGCAGTAGGACCAGTGTAGGACCCCTTAGAACGCGTGTGATGACAAATGCCTACCGACTCGACCACTTCGGCCTTTTTCGGCCCGCCCCAGCTTCACGCCACACTCTCGCCACACACGCGCACTCCAATCAGTCCTCGGGCTCCTTCGCACGTCTCACCGTAGTAACCTGTACATCACCCATAACTCTTGTTTAATTCCGCGGTGCTGCAACACGGTAAATATCCGTTACCGTCAATACGCTAATTACTGTAAAGTTATCGGCGACTGTATCTCATCTCGACTCCTGAGCCAACCAGTTCACTCTTCGAAATTGACAACGCTACTAGCACATGCTACTGTGACCATCTCAACCCCACTACCATACGGTAAATACGCTAACTGAATGGCAACAGTGACTGCTGACTGTGTGTGTTCTTTTCCATACCAACCCCTAGCAGTCCGCCTTCCGAAATTGACCGCCCTATGGCTCAGTCCCCCGACAAGTATTTAATCTCTTCTATTTGCTAGCTTCTCTTTTAAACCGTTTCTCTCTCCACCGAATCCAACGTGTATTCAGAGCACAATGCGATTCATTACTTGGCCCACACTCACAAACTCTTTTATCGTTTTCATCGGTATACTACCATCTCTGATTCCGGCTGTCAATGCCATTGTCGGGAATGTAAATTTCGTCAGCCCCTCAAGCGGTGGGGACACATTTTATATCGGACAAGAGTCTGAGATTATTTGGTATGTGTCAAAAGGGGGACTCGAGAACCGAACAGGAAGATATGATACGTCTCTGATGACGGGTATTTCAGGAACTTCAACAACGCTAACGTCGGCACGACGCCCGGCATGATTGATCTAACTGGAGATGTCTGCGACCTATATCTGGTGGATACCACCAACGGATTCAATCGTGCGTGCCGTGACGTTTGGGTCATTCGTTTGGAGGCTGACACTGGCATGATAGAGCCATTAGCAACGGGAGTGCCCCTCGTGGATAGTCCAACTTTTGTGACTGGTTCGGTTGTGATCACTTACGATCAACCGGGGTTAATTCCTGGCAGTAACTATGTCATCGACAGTGAGTATCAGAATAGCCTGTCCCAAGTTCCGTGTCTCATGTTATTTGACGCAGTGGAAAGCGAAAGTATCGGAAGTTGGAAATCCAGTCCCTTCACGATTGCAAGTCACTAAACTAGGGTATGCAAGATGTGAAATACGCTTTTGCGAATGCTGACCTGGTCCGTGATTTCCGATCCCTTCTAACCAACGCCCAGTAGTTCAAGTGAGAGGAATGGCTCAAGAATAGTGCGAGCATTGGCAGAAAATTTCTGTAAATGTAGAGCTCAACGTCTGGTAGCGAGTATGTTTGGGTCGAGGGTGCTGTGTTACGGGTTACTGTATGTTGTAGCCCACGGAGGGTTATACTTTCCACAGTTCCACTGGCAATATTGTTTTGTTCCCCAGAACCTGTCAATGGCTGTCATGGAAGGTTCCTCTGTGCATCATGCATAGTGACTGGTGAGGATAAAACAACAACGTCTGGCGCTGCCGCCGAGTCGCGCGTTACTGTCGTCAGTGACTTTCTCGGAGGGGATCGGGATCGGTCCGATCGGATCCGAGGACCGTGGAGGTTGGCACGTGAGGCGTTTGTTTTATCGTGTTCGTGCCGCCGTCATTCCCTTCGGACAGTTAAAAACCCCGCTTCAGTTTTGCCCACGGCCACTCCTACAGTAGTTCAGAGTTCCAACCTTGGGGCCCGATCGGGTCCCCGGTCCCGTCCAAAGCTGTCTAGGCATAAGCGCGTGATCTGAAGGCCTTTGGCCTGCTCACGCCTTCATTTTGAGAATTTTGGCAGACAGCTTCGGGTGGGACCGGGGAACCCGATCGGGCCCTAAAATAATATTGCCCGCGAGCTGACCTCTTCCCCTCCCACAGGTGCGCCGCACGCTGTGACACAGAGCGATCGTGACTCACAAAGATAGAAATCTCGCGACGATTTGTCACGCTTGCCGAAATTTTTGGGATGATGGCATCCTCCTCCTTCCCTCTGCGCAGAAGACAAGGAGGCGGCGATGAGTAGGCTCTACCCCCGAACACAGGAAATAGGAGGGGATAAACGTAGCAGTGACTTGTGCCCAGATATGCGGTCTCTCCTGTTGCGAAGGAAAGCAATGTCATGCGTAGCCGCACTCGACCAAAGTCATTTGCGCGACTACAGTACAAGGCCATCCTAACCTGGCCCTCCGAATCACGCTTCGTAAATGTCAGTTACCTCATTATTTGTACCGCATATTTACATGCCCTTCGCTAATCAAAGCGACTGCATCTAGTCTCAGTTCAAGGTTCCCCGGCCAACCAGGTCACTTTTTGAAACCAACGAGTCGGCGACACGCCGCCGGAACATTTAACTGTAACTCGATCACAGCCCTAAGTACTAGTAAAATGCGGTAAATGAAATTATTGGCGACTGACCGTATATATATCTTTTTCCGGGTCCAATCCCTGGATATCACTCATTCACTGGCACGTTTCCCCTACTGTATAAATATCGGTTGCCATCACACTGCCTAGTACCTACGGCCACCTGATTGCGAAATCAGCCCGACGCTTCAGGGACTCTGTCGCGGGACAAGTACTTAATCTCCTCTGTTTAGCTTCTCTTCCAAACCACTTCTCTCTCCACCGAATCCAGCATGCGATTCATTACTTGGCCCACACTCCCAAACGCCTTTATCATTTTTACCGTTATACTACCGTTTCTGATTTCAACTGTCAATGCCGTCAATAATTTCACTTTCGTCAGCCCCTCACCTGACGCCTCAGGCCACGAGGGCTTATATTTTGCTGGGCAAGAATATGAGATTACTTGGTATGTGTCAAAAAGGGAGACCCAGGAACCGAGCGGGAAGCCATGATAGGTCTCTGACTGCGATATTGCAGGACATACTACATGGACGACACCAGCGTGACGGATGATTTCGGCGGAGTCTGCAACCTTTATCTTGTGGAAACGAACACTGGACCCAATCGTGCGTGCCATAACATTTGGGTCATCTATTTGGAGGCTGATGCTAGCATGACAGAGACTTGGCAATGGGAGTACCCCTTACCACAAAAGCTTTGGGAACAAACCTTGCAGTAACATGGTATCAGGGTTCGACTATGATAACCTATCCACCGGAGACAGTTCCTGGCACTGACTATCTCATCGACTGTGAGTACCAGAATAACTTGTCCCAAATTCCATGCTTGTTTTGTCTTATGCCATTTGACGCAGTGGAAAACAAAGATATTGGAAGTTGGCATTCCAGTCCCTTCACGATCGCATATCACTAACCTAGGGTATGCGAGATGCGAAATACGCTTTTGCGAACGCTGACCTGTTCCGCGATTTCCGATCATTTCTAGCCAATGCCCAATAGCTCAAGCGGAGGAATGGCTCAAGAATAGGACGAGCACTAGCAGAAAGCCTCTGTCGATGTAGAGCTCAATATCTGGTACTGTGCGAGATTGTACAGTATGTGCGGATGGAGGCGCTGTTTATGGTTACGTACGTTACGCGGTTGCAGCCACGGAGGGTCATACTGTACTTTCCAATATAGTTTTGTTCACCAGAACCGGCCAATGTCTGTCATGGAAAGGTTCCTCACGTAGCTCTGAAAGCCTCTGATAAAGATATAACAACAGTGACTGGCGCTGCCGCTGAGTCGACTGGCTGAGGGGGTTCTTAACCCTACTGTAATCGCGCCGATTTGTCATGCATGTCTGGGTCACTGGGTTTTGTGATGACGCCATCATCACACCAAACATCCTCTTTACATCTGGGTGATTATGCTGGTGCGAATGCTCGACAAGTCATTTGAACAAAGGGATAGTAGAAGCATCTGGCATCTGCCTTCTCGGCGTTCTCGCCGGCAAGCGCAAACGCGTTTTCATCCCCCTCCCCCTGCCTCTGAAACCAAAGTAGGCCTCAGTCTGGAACCTCCGCATCGTAATCCATGCCCTGGCTGACGTTTTCTGTCTCCTCCACTTTACCGGCGCATTCCGGCACTTCCATCACGCACGTAGAGGTAGAGCACTGCCACTCGATGCGTATGGCTGCTCAACGGCACCGTGACGATCGTTTCCCCCCAGCACTACATCATATCCCATATTACATCGCTTTTGACTTCAACCGCACCGCTCTGGATCCATCAGCAGCAAATCAGCAGGATCTCTGACGGAGAGGCGGAGATGGCGATTCACAAGACCAGTGGATTGCTTTTTGCTTCTGGAGTATTTATGGGAGCCGTGCAGGTTATGGTAAGACGTATGAGGAAGCTGGAGGATCTCCAGACCTGGTTTAATGCGCATGAGGTCTAGGTGGAAGAAGGTCGAAGGCCGGTCGAGTCGGTAAGTATCTATATCGAGCAGCTCGGGCTTTAAACGCGGCGATGGTTGGTTTCGCTCACACACATATATTGTATGGAGGCAGTGAAATAATATAAACGCCCACGCGGGGTCACGCTAGGCCTTTCCTCGTGTATTGACGACAGGGACCGAGCCTTCCCATCTGGGCTACGTACCAACATTCAAAGTGCTTCAGCCGTGTACCTGGATGGCGTACGTAGAGACCGGGTTAAGACGGAGACAACGTTATTGGTACAACGCTTCCTGGGCTAACTAGTTTACCTTCCAAAATCGACGACACATTCTAATCATGAACCAGTGTAAGGGCCGTGTTATATTTCCTCGGTTGCCTGGACGTTACTGTGCTGTATGACAGCCATCTTTATATCTCGTAGATACACCAATCGACAAACTAATTGATGTTACAGACGACTGTAAAATATCCGAGTCGGAATCCGGGGTCGGTGGCAACCAGTTCACTATCTGAAACGACGCCGCTATTATATCGCAATCCGATCACATTTGTATCATTTGCCTGGGTGTTACTCTGGGGCTCTCATACCTACAGAGGGACCTCATTGGGAAGGCAGCTCAGTGGCCCAACGAATATTTAATCTCCACCGTTTGCCAGCTACCCTTCCAAACCAATTCTGTCTCTACGGGCTCCACCTAATCCAACGTGGATTCAGAGCGCAATGCGATTCACTACTTGGCCCGCACTCACAAACGCCTCTATGATCTTTGCCGTTACTACATTATTGTCTCTAATTCCGGCCGCCAATGCCACTACCGCTAGCCAAGTCACTGGAGTAGAAATACGTATCGTATACCCTACAAGCGAAGGTGAATACGATTATTGTCCCGGATGGGAGTCTGAGGTTGCATGGTATGTGTCAAAAAGGGGAACTCGTAAACCGAGCATGAAACCATGATAGACCTTTGACGGCCGGGATTGCAGGTACCTCGCCGCAAACCCTGGCGGTTATGATTTAACTGGATATCTCTGCGACCTATTTCTGGTGCCAGTGGGTCCTACTAGTACCAATTGTGCGTACCATGGCATTTGGGTCATCCATTTAGGGGCTAATGCTGAGTATGACAGACACATTAGCACAGGACGTACCCATTATGAATAGTACACGGGGTGAGATTAATTCATCGGGTGAGATAATTTATCCACCGGAGGCAGTTCCTGGCCTGGAGTATTTCGTCCTCAGTAAGTACCAGAATAACCTGTCCCGAACTTCATTCTTGGTTTGTCTCATCCAACTTCACGCAGTGAGAAGCAATATTGGGGAATGGGAATCCGATCTCTTCATGTTCGACTCGGAATACTCTTAGGCTAGAGTACACATGACGCAGGATCGTGTTTGCCAACTCTTAGTAGCTCCAGTTGATAAATGGGGGGAATGTCATGAGAGTTGTACGAGTTCAAAACCTCTGTAATGTAGAGCCCGACATCTGGTCGTACAATAGTGTCATGTGTGGATGGGAGCGCTGTCTTAGTATGGGTTACGTTGTGGTGCATTCCAACCGACGGAGGGTCATACTTTCCGATATTGGTCTGTTCGCCAGAATGACAAGAACCTGTTACGGAAGGTTCTTCAGTACATCAGAAGATTGGTGGGACATAACAATGTAACAATGTCTCAGACATAATTGCGGTGGGTTGACAACCTCGGTTATTGAATCCCGTGACGGGTGTTTATTGATTTGTCATGCAGTTCGATCGCCTGTTTCGGGGCAACGACAGTCCTCTTACCGTCGCTGATAGCGCTGACTCACCGTATCCCCCAAAATGACAAGGAGATCGTGCTGGCGCGAATGCTCTACAAGACAGACGAAGCGACACAATAAACCACGACTCGGAGCCTCAAAGTCGGAGATCTCTGCTCGGAGGCAGAGGCCTCCAACTTCGAAGATCCGAGTGCCAGCGGCAGCAAGCGTGTACTCGGTCCCATTTCTCCCTTCCACACGTCCGAAGCCTAAGTAGGTCTGACACCTCCTCATCTTCGCTGACGCTTCCGGCCTCAACTGCGCCGGCGCACTTCGGCACTTCAGGTCGGGCGACGATGGCCGGTTTCGCGGCCTTTTCTCTCACACACATACTATAATAGACCCAATGAAATAATAAAGCGGCCCTTCCATCGTACGTCTGGATTTATTGACGAAAGGAGCCGATCGAGGGCTACTCACTAGTATACATCGTGCTTCATTTGGGTGCTCAGATAGCGTACGCGGAGACCGGGGTAAGACGGAGACGACTTATTGGCGGCAAATTGGCGTAACTGCTTTCTGGGCCAACTAGTTCAATTAATAATACATCCCAATCACGAACTCACGCTGTATATCTCCGTTGCCTGGGCTGTATGATGGCTATAATTACATCCCGAAAAACAAACTAATTGATGTTATAGACGACTGTAGTGTCTCCATGTCATTTCCTGGGCCAGTGGCAACGCAACCAGTTTCACTTTCCGAGATTGACGACGCGGCTATCACCTTGGCTATCACATCTTACAGTAACCCGGTCACATCCGTACTTTGAATGTCATTTACCTGGACGTTACTGTAGGTCAATCATATCCACAAAGGGACC
The DNA here is from genome assembly GCA_022376525.1 of Russula vinacea. Classification (NCBI taxonomy): domain Eukaryota; kingdom Fungi; phylum Basidiomycota; class Agaricomycetes; order Russulales; family Russulaceae; genus Russula; species Russula vinacea. Next base: position 93,821 of record WTXL01000043.1, read on the forward strand.
TGATTCAGCGGCTTGACAAGTATTTAATCTCCTCCGTTTCTTTGTTTCGCGTTATCTTCCAAACCACAACTCTCTTCACAGAATCTAACGTGTATTCAAACACAATGCGATTCACTACTTGGCCCGCACTCAAAAGCGCCTTTCTCATCTTCACCGCTACACTGCCGTCTCTGATTTTAGCTGACAATCCCAACATCATCGATAACCCTGCGCACAATGGCCAAGTCCCTGGCGTAGAAATTAGCTTCTTAACCCCCTCGAGCGGAAGCAATTATTATCCCGGAGAAAACAGCGTGGTTTCTTGGTATGTTTCAAAAACGGGGGACTCGAAACTGAGCAGGAATTCATGATGTCTTGGGTATTGCAGGTACATCTACGCAAACCCCACCGGAGCTGATTTAACTGGATATCTTGGCAACATATATTTGCTGCCAATGGGTGGTGGAACCAATTGTGCGTACCATCACAGTGGCGTTTGTCATTCGTTTGGAGGCTGATGCTGAATGATAGACACATTGGCAACGCTACAACCCATTCAGGCTACTCTACCGCCTGTGGTTGAAGAACATGATATGGCTACAACGAGCGATGTAACTTATCCAGAAGGCGTGACTACTGGCGTAAACTATTACGTCCAGGGTAAGTACCAGAATGACTTGCCCAAACTCTATGCTTGTTTTGTCTTATGCTAACTTGACGCAGTTGAAAGCAATATTGGAACCTGGGAATCCGATTACTTCATGTTCCAACCCTCAGACTAGGGACTAGGGTATGCATAATGCGAAACGGTGCCAAGAATGGAGCTCAAAGGTCGTCGAGGGCGGGTTACCTATTCCATGATTCGCGTTCCTTTCTTGCCAACTCTTGTGCCAACCCCCACTAGCTCCAGTAAATAAATGGGAGGAATGGCTTGGGAATAGTACGAGCAGAGTACGAGTTGAATACCCTTGTTATTGTAATGTGGAATCTAACATCCGATACATCTGATGGCATGAGGAAAACTTGAAGAGCGAACCGACCGATTCGGCTTGCGATTCGGAGCCGTTTAACCCGGCCGCCTCAGCCTTGCTCACTGCGGTGTAACCCCACAATGAAGCTTTTGGACACTTTCATATTTAGCACTTCGAATCTTCAGACTTTGTAGCGAGTCACGCCCCGCTCTTATCTACAGTACAGTAACATTAATCGAGAGATTGAGCAGGGTCGGCAAAATCAAATCGGATCGGACCGTGAGTCCGTGACAGCACCGGCACGTGACGAGTTCGTCTTGTTGCCATCCTCTCACTTTCTCCTTCGGACGGTTTCAAAAACCTCTCTGCTGCTTCAATTTTGCCCACCACTCCAAGTTTCTGAGTCCTAAAACGAATTCGTATCATTTGTCGATGATGAGCCTCGCGGTTCGAGGGCCAAGCTTGCCGAGGGCAATCAGCCCGCTTCAGGCTGGCCCACCCACCCGTCGCGAGCTCGCCCCCAGGCACGCGGTCCTCATCTTCGATCGAGAAGCGCTACGCGCTCCCGCCCATTTGCGGTGCAGTCAAGTAATAGACAGACTTGTGTAAATAGTAAAAACCCCAGGAATCCAGGATGTCGAGGGTTTTCTTTCAAACTCATGACCTGCGCGCCGATCCCTCCATCATCATTGCGGCGCGCCACCCACTGTGAGCACAGAGCACCTTCCAATGACTAAAGTAATATTAACCGGTTATTGACTCCGCGGTGAGTCGGCGCAGAATACTATACGCGTCCCCGCTTCCTCGTATCATCCTCTACTCCCGCCACCCCACCGCATCAACCTTCCATCTATGCAGAAAGAATGGTAAGGATATAGTGGGCGAGGTTGCTTGACCTGCTGGTCTCGAGCAGCTCCTAGCACAATCTCACGTCGCAGTGCGAACGCACTGGCAGCGTGGGCCCGGCCGGTGTGGCGTCAAAAGCAAATGGTAGATTTCTGGACCCAAATTACAATAAATCACACAATAGATACAGTACAGTTCTCCCTCGGGGCCTCGGATTGGAATAAAGGGTGAGGTTGGTTGGCAACTCGGCTGCCGAAAGCTGCGTTGATCCCACCCACACACTAATAGATGCAAAAGAACTTTGATACGAACGCCGCACGCTGCGGGGCTCACGCTACTCGCACAACCGAATCTACTGACGACAGGGAGTGACTGAGCCTTCCCATCATGGCACAGTCATGGCACAGGCCTAGTCCTACAAGGCTATGGGCAATATGCCAGTGGTATGGTGGTATCGCTTCTCCCGGGCCCACTGGTTCACTCTCTGACTTGCTTTCCAGAATCGACGGATCGACGGAGATGCCACCTAATGGATTTGTAGATATCGGTTCATAGGGCAAATATACCCACACCGCTCGTGGCTCAGTTGCCCTGACGGCCGGCGGCAGGTTCCGTTCTCCACATGTATTTAATCTCCCTCCTCAGACACCTCGGTTTGCCAATTTCTCTTCCAAACCTCTTTTTTCTCTGTCGAATCTGACGTTGTATTCATAAAACAATGCGATTCACTACTTGGTCCACAGTCAAATCCACCTTTATCATCGCCACCATTGCGCTGCTGTCTTCGATTCCGGCTGCCAATGCCGACGTGGAGATAGTCTACACATCCCCCGTAGCTGGTGTTACTTATTATATCGGGCAATCGATCGATATTGCTTGGTACGTGCTAACTAGAGAGAATCCGAGCGGGAAGATAGTTTTTGATGGCGAGTATTGCAGGAGCATCTCTGCAAATGATACAAATTTAGATGACGTCAGCGGAAACATATTCCTTATGGTTGAATATGGCACTGGAGCTCCCTGTACGTGCCATGATATTTGAGTCTGTTCCTTTTGGGGCTGATATTGAGTTCTATGATAGACCTGCTGACATCAATGTGGCCCTTTTGGGTAACTCAACAGCTTATATGGTACCAATTCCACCTGTGTATCCTGATAGTCACTATTACGTCGAATGTAAGTACCACATTGTCCCAAACTCCACGGTTATTCGTCTTATGCTACTTGATACAGATGATACGTCAGTTGGGAACTTCGAGAGCGGTCGTTTCGCCATCCACATGTAAGCATGGTGTCAAATGGTGCTCAAAAGTCGAGGATTGACCTTTTCCACTATTAGACCCGGTCTTTCGCCAGCATAATCATGTGCGGATGTAGGCGGGTCTTTGAGGTCCTTTGTTGACTACATTGTTGTGCATTCCTCACCAGTCCGAGGGTCATACTTTCCAAATTCCAGAACTTGTCATGTAAGAGAGGCCATTGGTGAGGATAATAAGTTTACTATATGAGTGAGGGGAATGGGGATCGGACATGGTTGAATTGACAAGCCAAGAATAAACCTCGCCTTACATAAAGCCGATTTGGCTTGGTCCGTCTGGAACCATTGCCTAATTAAAGATCGAACGATATCCAACGCCTATCCGGTACGTCACTATCCTCACCCACGTGTTGACGGTTTGAGAAGAGAGGAGGGGAAAGCAGGAAAGCGTATGCGCTCGTTGTGAGGATGCAGCATTGCAGCGGCCTCACAGTCTATTGTCACTTTGTCGAAACATCTTGCCAGGCACTCGCGCCAGCACGATATCCTTGTCATCCTTTGTGCACAGATGGAAGGAGGATGGGCGCGGGTCAGCAACTCGGAGGCCCTACGCATAAGCAAATCTCACGCCCTTGCTGATGCTTGTGGTCTGCTCCATTGCGCCAGTGCACACTGGTACTTCCGTCACTGAGACGTAGAGGTAGAGTCCGTGACGTGGCTTGCTCTCATTTACAGTAATCTGGAGATTAGGCAGGGTCTGATATAACAAAGCAACTTGAAATATGTCTTGCGTCTATGGCTGAGGGGATCAGTAGGTTGACGACCCTAATATAAACCCCGACGACGGCAATCACGGCATCGACATGCTGCACGTCCCCGTATCATCCTCTACTGCCGCATCCACCTTCCATCTGTGCAGAAAGAACGACAAGGGCTGGCAGGAATATTTTCACAATGATAGGCCGTGAAGCTCCGCATCCTCGCAGACGACTGTATACGCGTCACCACTTTCCCCCACTTCCCTTCAAGTTGACGTCCCTTCCCACGAATCTCCCTTCCCCCGGCCAAAACCAAAGTGGCACCTCCGTATCAGTCCGGCATCACATTCTATGCCGCTCGTGAGGCCAGCCGCCAGCGGCCTTCTCGACTGCGCCAGCCAATTGGGCCCTCCCATTCTCTGCTGTACGCTGGCTCTCGTAGCCTCGCTTAATCCTCCCCAAACTCATCCTCACTCCTTTAAGTTCTACCTGCGCAGATAGAGTGATAAAGAGATTTTGCTGGCACGAACTCGACAAGACTTTCAGACGGAGCGACACAACAGTCTTTGGGGCCTCTACATCCTCGCTAGCAAGTGCGTACGCGTTCCTATTTCCGCTTCTCTCTTTCACACTTAACCCTCTTCTTCCTTCCAAAATCCAAGTACGTCTTATACCTCCGCATCATAATTGACGCCCCCGGCCCCCCATTGACGCTTGTGCGACTTTCTCAACTACACCGGCGCACACCGGCACTTCTGTCACTCAGTCATAGAGGTAGAGTTCTTAGTGCGAACGACGTCACAGTCACGGTGATCATTTACTCACCTACGTGATGCGCTCCCGTCCCTCGCAATATGCCCTATTTCATTGCATTTTCTTTCTACCGTGCCACACCGGAGCCCTGAGCAGGAAACCAGTGGCAGCATTGACGATGGCGGGAGAGGCGGAGATAGGGCCTCAGATGTTGCTTGACCATGTGGTCGGTGGTCCCGAGCAGCGCCTGGCGCGGGGAACAAGTATATGCAGGTCCGCAGCACAGACTCGCTGAGTGACTGTCGTGCGCAAGTCTGTTGGGTTGCTGCCTCCACCTAAAAGTTCATGAGCGTTGTGCAGGTTATACTGACGTATGAAGAGCTCGAGGCCTGTTATAATAAATGCGCACATGCGGAAGGCTGGACGGAAGAAGGTTGAAGACTCTTTAAGTCGGAAAGAATTTATATCCACAAAGCCTGAGGTGAGTAGCTCAGGCTCTAAACGTGGTGGTGGTTAGTTTCGCTTGCACCATATGCTGTAATAGAAGCAATAAAATGGAAAAGGCTCACCCGGGGCTCACGCTGGCCTAGGGCTTTTCCTCGCAAGTCCGTGCATTACACACTTCCGTCATCGTTTTTCTGCGAAGCCCTCACAACCCCTCAGGCCTCAAGCTTCAAGCCTCAGCGCTCAGCGCTCAGATCTCTCAGAGCTCAGCAGTGACTTTGACATGGCGAGGTTGCTTGACCCGCTGGTTTCGAGCAGCTTCTGGCACATCTCACGTCGCAGTGCGAACTCACTGACAGTGCGGCGTCAAGGGCAAATGGTAGATTTCTGGCGCCTGAATACAGATTGAATCACATAATGGATACAATATAAGCCTCCCTTAGGCCTCGGATTGGTGAAGTTGGTTGGCAACTTGGCTGCCGAAAACTCCGTTGATTCCACCCACACACATACTATCGCGTCAGTGCTTATGCAAAAAACAGGCTTTTATTTTTTGTAGCTTCAACAACACATCATAGCTACTTCAAATTGTACATACTAACAGAGTAATGAACTGCCCATGCTATAACAATTTTAGTTTATTTTATTTCTCCTCCTGGAAAGCCCTGTGTTCATCACCCAGTTCTGCAAATTTTTGTCACACACTGTCACACCAACGGCAACAGTCAGCAACATGAAGCAGTCGCAACTCGCCATCTCTAGCCTGAAATTATGGACACTTCTATGGGTGTTGCCATAGGGGCTTGAATTGATCACACCCTTGTCACTCTCAAAATGAGATTTGTTCTCCTGCTTGATCTGAGCATTGTATCCCCTAAAATTAGCCATGGTTAATGTCAGTAGTGTATTCCAACACCCTAGCTCAACAAAATGGCATGATGTCATCAACATCGGTCAGATCTGGGGGTCATGGATGGCACAATTTCTGACTCCCTCATGTTTTTTGTCATACTGTCATTGTAGATTTGGATGGATCTTCTTTTTTTTTTATGATCTCACATCTAGAGATGCTACTCTAACTACTGTATTTTTTTTGGGCTGAAACGGTTAGAGGAATGTGGTGATATAGTATAATCTTTGAAATTTGCACGTGAGTGAACAGTTGCATAACCACTATCGCGATAGTAATGGATACGATGAAACAATAAGAACCTGGCGGGCCTTGATACGAACGCCACACGCTGCGGGGCTTACGCTCCTCGCACAACTGAATTTGCTGACGACAGGGAGTGACTGAGCCTTCCCATCAGGCACAGGTGACAGGCCTGCCTTGTCCTACAATTATGGGCGACTATGCCAGTGATATCTCTTTTCTGGGCCTACTGTACCAGTAGTAGGTCCAGCACTGGTTCACTTTCCGACTCGCTTTCGGAAATCGAAGGATCGACGAAGATGCCACTTAATAGACTTGTAGATATTGCCGTTTCATAGGGCAATATACCCACACCGCTCGCGGCTCAGTTGAAGTCACTTCCCCGACGACCAGTTTCCGTTCTCCGCATGTATTTAATCTCTGGGCTCTGACCTCGGTTTGTCAAATTTCTCTTCCAAACCTCTTTTCTCTCCATCGAATCCGACGTGTATTCAGAACACAATGCGATTCACTACTTGGTCCACACTCAAAACCGCCTTTATCATCTCCGCCCTTGCGCTGCTGTCTTTGATTCCGGTTGCCAATGCCGATGTGGAGATAGTCTTCACATCCCCCAAAGCTGGTTCGACTTATTATTTCGGGACGAACCAAGGGATGAATACAATTGATTGGTGCGTACTAGATATAGGGAATCCGAGTGGGAAGATCGGTTTTTTATGGCAAGCATTGCAGGTACATCGCTGCAGATGATATAAAGTTAGACGGCGTCTACGGAAGCATATTCCTTATGGATGGTACTGGGTCTGAAGCCCCCGTGCGTGCCGTGATATTTGGGTCCTGTTCCTTTTGGGGATTAATATTGAGTTCTATGATAGACCTATTGGCACTAGGCGTGTCCCTTTTGAGTGACACATCGGGTGTGGTAGATTTTCCATCTGTGCCACCTGGAAGTGACTATTATGTTGGATGTAAGTACCCCACTGTCACAAGCTCCGTGGTCATTCATCTTATGCTACATGCAGTTAATACGTCAGTTGGGAACTTCGAGAGCGGTCGTTTCAACCTCCGCAGGTAAGCATGATATGAAATAGTGCTCAAAAGTCGAGGATTGACCTCTTCCATTAGACCCCCCACTACTGTACCGCCATAATCATGTGCGGGTGGAGGTGGTGTCTTTCAAAGTTGAAGTTTTTGTCAATTACATCGTTGTGGATTCCAATACATGGAGTCTGAGGGTCATACTTTCGAAATTCCTCATGTAAGAGAGGCCACTGGTGGAGATTATAAGTATTTCTCTGTATGAGTCAGTATGAGTGAGGGAACGAACCTGCCAAATACTCCGGGCCGTACATAAAACCGATGTCGTGCCCACATTTGGATTGTCTAATCAAAGGCTGGACTCTAATGATGCGCTGATGATTTGAGTGGGAAGGGATGAGGGAAATGCGGGAACGCATATGCGCTCGTTGGCGAGATGCAGCATTGCAGAGGCCTCACAGTCTGTTGTGTCACTTTGTCGGATGATCTTGTCAGGCACTCGCACCAGCGCGATCTTCCCTTGTCATACTTTGTGCATAGATCAGATCGAAGGAGGATGGGGGGGTCAGCGAGGCCCTGCGTGCCAGCCGATACATAAGCAGGTCTCACGCCCTTGCTGACGCTTGTCTGCTCGACTGCGCCAGCGCACTCCATCACTTCCGCCATTCAGACTCACGCATCCCGGAGTCACGCGGTCCCGGGCCCCGTCCCTCTCGCGCTCCATTGCATCACTTTTCACTTTTCAACTGCCTTCTCCTGTTCCGGCGCCGCAGAGAGGCGGAAGACGCAGACGCCGCACTGAAGCTTTGGTGGTTTTGGGTAGATACAAATGCTTGACAATTCGACCGGACTACGACTCGGACCTTCTTCCGCGCGCAGTCCTCAGACTCCTCACTGGGCCACGTACTTTGTTCACATCTTATCAGGCTTCGACTTGGAGCTTCCTCGCACGTCTCACGCACAGCGGCACAGCGCTTATAAGCAGCAATCCACCAGTCTTATGCACGACGGCGAGCTCGTGTGGCGACGTATAGATTATACCAGACACTAACTGAGACCTAATGCTGTTGCTGAGGGGCAGTGGGGTTCCCCCTTGACATTATCCCCGCGTCCTCCGTGTGTCCATGTCCCCGGAGACACATTCGAGAATGCAGTAGCTATCGTCTGGGTCCATTCTTCCATGGGTCTCCAAACCCATTTATTTCTGGAGTTGAGTCACCGCCACCGCAGCACTCCATGTCTGCGTCCGTTCCGAATGATTCTGAGCTATTTATCAGTATTGGTCGTACCATCCTTCATACAAAGAACTAACGCTTCAACTTCGAGCGACGTGTAATTGCGGTTCTCAACGCGTTTGTAACAGTCCAGAAGCAATACTCCCGACCGTCGAAATGTTTTCGCTTGCGAAAGAGCCACAAATCACGGCCTGGAGATAAATGCAAAATCGTTGGTCTGCGCGATTTCGAGAGAGGGGGCCTAATGGGACTGCATTGTTGACCGATGCCAGCGCGATGAACTGAATGACATCGGGTGGCGTTACTTAAAAGAATAGACGCACGCAATATGGAACTCTCTTGGGCCTCGGGTCGGAATAAACGGTGCGCAGCTTGGTCGCTAAAATCGGCGATGGATGTTGATTCCGTTCACACACACATGTAATAGAGGCGATAAAACGGGCTCGCGCTAGTCGCACATCCGAATTTATTGACAACAGAGGAAGCTGTACATGTACCGTGTTTGCCCGAGGGTGTCAGTGGTATCGAACCTTCCCACCAGGAGTGGTCCAGGACGCACGCCGCCTGCCAGTGGTCCTACAAGTACCGTACTTTACTGCCATACTACCAGTTGTATGCCTGGATGGCGGCGTGTGCAGAGACTGAGGTAAGAGATATAAGAGACCTTGTTATTGGCATGACTACAGTATTACTGCCACGGTGCTTCCTAGGTTAGCTTGGTCACTATTCGAATTGACGACGCCACACTGGCATCTTTATCAGAAGCCGACGTTGCATATTTCATTTGCCTGTGCATAATTGTACTGCACTGAATGGCGGTCATATTCACATCATCGAAAATATGCTAATTGGTATGTCTTGCCAACCAGTTCACTTTTCCGGATTTGAGGAAGCTGCACAACTATTTTGTAAATGCCAGTATTACGGCCCCCTTTATGGCAGACATTCCCTTGAATAATATATCTTCAAGCGAAATCCGCGGCGTCGCCCAACAAAGGCGTCAATCCTGGAGTATTTAGTCTCCTCCGTTTGCCAACTTTCTCTTCCAAACCACTTGTCTCCGCCGAAGCCAACGTGTATCCAGCACACAATGCGATTCACTACTTGGTCCACACTCAAATCCACCTTTGTTATCTCCACCGTTGCACTGCTGTCTCTGATTCCTGCTGCCAGTGCGGTTGGCATCACATTCACACACCCAACAGGTGGAGAAGTTATTTCGGTCAATGATCCGTATACGGATAGAATACTTGGTATGTGCCGAAAAAATAGAATTCGAGCGGGAAACCATGATACTGTAGGTCTCTGACACCGGGTACTATATTGCAGGAGCATCGACGCTTCTGGTGTGGACTTGAGCGATGACTCCGGAAACCTGATCCTGGTGGATGGTTCTGGAAACAATTGTGCGTTCCGTGGTATATGGGTTCTGCTCACTTGAAGGCTGATACAGCGTATAACAGACTTATTGGAATCAGATGTGTCCCTTTTGGGTGGAACGTCGGGTGAGATACATTATCCAACCTCTGGCGAGAACAACTACATCCGATGTGAGCACTATTAGAGTGACCTGTCCCAAACTCCACGCTTGATCTTGACTCATCTTATGCAACTTGATACAGTTGATACGCAAGTTGGCACGTTCTATAGCGGATCGTTCGACCTCTATATTTCAAGATAGCGTTCCAAATATTCCAGGGCGGTGTCTTTGAAGTCAGTGTGGGATACGTTGTTGTGCATTCCAATTTTCAACCCACAGAGGGCAATACTTTCCAAATCCCAATGTTGTTTTGTTCACCAAAACTTGTCATGAAAAAGCGTCGCAATACTGGTCGGGATTATACCGCAACGTCTCTATATGACCAAGTATACGACTGAGGGGATCGGACATGATAGAATTGACCAGCTTAACATGAACTTTACCGTCTTTACGGGGCCGATCTGTGACGTCCTGTCGGTCCGGAACACAGTCTGGATCTAAGGGTTCACCTGAAGATCACAAGGTTAAGGCAATGCTTACTTTCTTTTGTCGTGGTCATGATGGATCGAATGAGGCAAATCCGCTCATAACAGGCTCAATCAGTCGGCCGGTAATAGCCGATTTGAGTCGCGACCCGACCCGACCATCATACACACTGCTTACATGAGCCGACTCACGTTAGCCGGACCGCGGCTGCATTACGCGCCCACCAGGGTTGGAGAAACGGATGTGGGTCATTGGTAAGTTACAGAGTAATGATAGACCAATTGGCAGCGATGAAAGATGACTCGATTTGGAGGTCCTGGCAATGATCATCACGATTCATTGGTAAGTACAGTCTTAACACAAGAATTTGTCCCGAGCTCCGTGCTTGCTTTGTCTTATGCTACTGAAGCAGTGGCGGCTACATTTGGAAGTCATCGTAGCGATTTATTCTCGCTCATCCCAAGGTAAGTTATGCATGAATACCCAAAAGTCAAGGGGTGAGTCGGCTGACATTGAATTCCAGCGGAATCCAACCCACGGTGGGCCATACTGCATACTGTCCGACATTGCCTTGCCCACGAGGACCTGTCATGGAATAGCTTCTCAGCACGTCGTAGCAGATGGATAAAAATGTCTCACGACTGTGACTGAAGGATCTGACATGTGATTGCGGTTCCAGAATCGGTCTAAGACAACCTCGGTCCTCGCGAGCCAGGCAATCGGGTCTAAGTAAGCTTGTGAAGCATTTTACCGTATTGGTTGTGGAGCGAGAGTCGGGGTCACTCTGAATGTTATGGTCCCTTGGCAAAGGCGCGGCTGCAGTGGTCCTGTGGTGGGGGAGGGACTTGACTCGCGCGCGGTGGGGGAGTGGTGACAGACCTGACTGGTGAGTACTGGTAAGTGGCTCGTTCGGTATCTGTTGGCGCCCAGGTACCGGAATCCGGAAGTAAAGCGAACTGAATGTCGCTCATGTATGACATCTACAGTAATCGCTGCTTTTAGGGCTATACGGCTCACCCTCTTCGAACGTGTCCCGAAGACGCGTCACGCTGCCGTGCCGATTAGAAGGTATAAGAGCGACCATATAAGACTGGTTGTCGTTTCGCTCTCGAACCCACCCTTCTCCCCTTCCCCTTCTCGTTCTCTCACTATGGGTGGCATCCTCTCCGTCGCACAGCAGAGCTTCCCGCCGCACCCCACTTGGGCGGTGGATGACATACCAGATCTCACGGGCAAAGTCGCCATCGTTACAGGTGCGTTGACACGACGTCTAGGAGTGTTGTTGCTAAGCGCAATCTGGTCGCAGGCAGTAATGTCGGTGTCGGAAAAGAAACCGTCAAGGTGTGTATGTTCGCAACTACCCTCGGTGTGTAGGCATTACAGAGAGGTGTAACCTTGTACAGGAGCTTCTGAAACGTAACGCGAAAGTCTACCTCGCCGCACGCAACGCGACCAAGGCGAACACTGCAATTTCAGAATTGAAAGTTGAGACTGGGAAGGAGGCATCTTCTTGCAACTTGACCTCGCGGACATACCTGCCGTGCGCAAGTCGGCAGAGGAGTTTCTCTCGTGGGAAATTTTCTTGTGATAACCGAGTTTTTGTGACTTTTCTTCCAGAAAGGAGGCGCAGCTGCACATTCTCATCAATAACGCGTAAGTGGCGTGAATCAGTCAAATGGACCCGTGTAACTAATGGAGATGGCGTGGACCGCAGCGGCGTAATGATACCGCCAGTAGAGGAGATCACTGTGCAAAAGTACGACATGCAATTCGGCACCAACGTCGTAGGTGTGTGTCGTTGTTTACCCTCCTCGGATGACTCAGCATCGCTGACCCGATTGGTGCAAGGTCATTGGCTGTTCACGAAGTTGCTGTTGCCTGCGCTTCTTGCGGTCACTGACGCCTCGCCAACACGTGAAAAAGCGCGTGTCGTGACGGTGTCGTCAGGCGCGAGTATCTTACAAACGATATCGACTTCGAAGCAATCACAGATGGATCAAAGAGGAGGAAGTACGACCCGTGGAACTTGTACTTTAAAAGTAAACTGTGGGTGTGAACAACGTACCTTTTCTCATCGTGTTGCTCACTGGTTCGCTGGCGCTCGCGGCCTGTAGGGTGATGTTGTAGTAGCGCGAGAGCTGGCGCGTCGGCATGGCGATAAGATCGTGTCGACGAGTGTCAACCCAGGGAACCTCGATACCGATCTTCAACGCCACATGCCCAAGTGGCAGTATGCTATCATCGTATGCTTTTCAGCTTCTTTCTTCAGTTGAGTGACGCTAACCAGACAATGTAGCGTCACCTCCTGTATCCAGCTTCATATGGGTCGTTGACGCAATTGTACTGCGCCACATCGCCAGCCGCGGAAGACGCCAATGGGAAGTTTTTCATACCATGGGCGCGTCTGGGTAAGGCGAATTCGGTTGCGGAGGATCCGAAACTTGGGGAGAAGCTATGGATGTGGCTGGAGGAGGAGACCGAGAAACATCGATAGTCGCGTGTAGTTACACGCCTCAGACCTCGGTTTGCTAATTTCTCTTCCAAACTCTTTTCTCTCTATCGAATCCAACGTGTATTCAAATTCTGAACACAATGCGATTCACTACTTGGTCCACACTCAAAACCGCCTTTATCATCTCCGCCGTTGCGTTGCTGTCTTTGATTCCGGCTGCCAACTACCTCAAACCCGACGTGGAGATACTGTAGTCTTCACAGCCCCCGCAGCTGGATCTTTGATGGCAGGTATTACAGGTACATCTCTGCAGATGATACAAATTTAGATGGCGTCTACGGAAGCCTATTCCTTATGGATGGCTCTGATACTGGAGCTGCCTGCTGTGATATTTGGGTCCTGCTGCTTTTGGAGACTGATATTGAGTACGACAGACCTATTGGAATCAGGAGTGTCCCTTTCGGGTGACACATCGGGTGTGGTATATTTTCCAGATGTAAAATCTGGCAGTGACTATTACTTGAACTATTATATCCAGTGTAAGTACCACATTGTCCTAACCTCTACTCTAGTACGCTTATTTCATCTTATGCTACTTGACGCAATAGCAGCTACATTTGGAAGTTACCGTAGCGATTTATTCTCGCTCATCCCAAGGTATGCATGATGCCCAAAAGTCAAGGGCAGACTTATCAGCTCATGGAGGGCCATACTTCCCGGCGTTGTCTTGCCCACAGGACATACTCTCTCAGCACATCATGACACTGGTGGGGATCTCACATCCGAGTCTGTGACTGAGGAGATCGGGCACACGATTGCGGTTCTGGAATCGGGTCTAAGACAATCTCGGTCTTCGCGAGCCAGGCAATCGGGGCCTTAAAGTCAACTTGGGACATCAGTGATTGCATCTTACCGTATGTGCTGGCTGGTTGGTTGTGCCCACTGAAGCGAGAGTCGGGGTCTCCCAGAGATATGTTATGGTCAAGGCAGAGGCAGGATCGGCTGTCCCTGCGGTGGGGGACTCGCGTGACCAGCGATAAGCGGAGATGGTGGCTCGTTCGGATGACGGGTGCATCGGTTGGCGCCCAGACACCGGAACCCGGAAGAAAAGCGAGAAGAGGAGCCGAACGTCACGCGTCACATGTCACAAGCGAGGGTGAGTCACTTATCGTGAGTGAGCGATGACACATCCTAACATTCATAATTGTTACTATTTAGTATGGCAAGCCGGAGTGATCAGGTGGAACTTGAAACTCCGCATATGGCACTGCCGACTCGGCACATGGTAGGACCTCGGATACCCTCGGAAGTCCGAAGTCAGGACATCGCTTTCGACGCTCCACCTTCGAGACCTCACTTTTAAGACTTCACCTTCGGAACCTCACTTTCAAGACCTCACTTTTGAGATTTCACAGATAAAAGATAAAAAGTTCTTTTATTATGGTATTATATCAACCTAGATTACAATAGTGCTCATTGTACTACTACTACTACATCAATACATACAGCCTAGGGATGCACACATGATGCATCCAGCGGACACGTATACGCGTGCATGGGATGCAACGTGCGCGAGCGTGGGGATATGGCGTGCGTGCATGGGGACCCGGTGCGAGCGTGCATGCATGGGGCCCGGTGCGTGCGTGCGTGGGGATCCATCGGGCACAGACTCGGACGTGCGGGGATCCAGTGGGCACGGACACGGGTTCCTTTCCGATTGTATAATGACCTCGTGCATCTGACGGGATAAAAACTAGTCAGATCCGTTAAAAAAGTGAAAAAAAAAAACAGACATTTAGATGCGGCGTCTTCTTTGCCAGTAATCATGGTCTCTGGGTGGAAAAGGCTGCGATATTTGCCAGTGCGCACCTCATCGACAATGTTCGGTTCGAGGTCGATGTAAAGCGACCGTGGGACGTGCTTGCCGGATGACGTCTCTGAGAAGAACGTCCTGAAACCCTCTGGGTTATGTGCATCAGGTGTATTCTCAAGGCGACCATCCGGCTGTGCACGGACACGGGCGTGCAGGGACCCAGTGGGCACGGACACGGGCGTGCGGGGATCCGGCAAGCACGACGGCCTCGTCATCCCGCGTGCCAGTAAGCTTTCAGCGTGTAAAAAAAAGGGTAGATAGCGGCATTTACTTACTTTACAAGCCCTGCAGGGCGAGGGCGTGGACGTGGGCGTGGGCGTGGGCGTGGGCGCGTGGTCGTGGTCGTGGTCGGGGGCATAAGCGTGGTTGTGGGCGTGGTCGTGGTTGTGGGCGTGGGCGTGGGCGCGTAGGGGATGGAAAGTGGGGGGTGGAGAAGTGAGGAAGGTTCAACGTTCAACGTTCAAAATTCAACAATCATCAACAAAGTTGAATTTTGGCACGTGATGTTGAAGCCCAGAGCTGCGCCGGTGCGGCCCGAGTTTCCCACGCTGACAAATGTTGCTGCCAGCCAAACAAAATATACTCATATCTCTGGAATTAAAATAGATAAAATTGTGAAAATATTAGAGCCAATAGATATGATCAAAAGACATGGACTCCTCTGCT
Organism: Russula vinacea; assembly: GCA_022376525.1. Taxonomy (NCBI): domain Eukaryota; kingdom Fungi; phylum Basidiomycota; class Agaricomycetes; order Russulales; family Russulaceae; genus Russula; species Russula vinacea. The sequence continues at coordinate 109,213 of WTXL01000043.1, forward strand.
AACATTAAGTGATCAGATTATTTATTCCTGAGTTCTTTGATGATTTAAGTCCATCCAGCTGAGCCAACTTCAAAGCTGATTAAATATCTCAGGAACCACTGATTAGATTGCTTAGTGTTGGCAATAGACCCCCTATCATCTAGCCATATCTATCTGCTCAATTAATTTCATAGTTTTATCTATTTTATTTCCAGAGATATGAGCACATTTCACTTTTCTCAGACCTGATGCCACAACCTGTCAGTGACAGTTGTTGGTGTCCATGGGCCTCTTTTTGTGGTCTGTGGAAGACTGCACAGAGGCGTTGATGCGCCGCAGGCGCGGCAGCATGTGCAGATATGCACATAGCAAGGACTTAGAGACAGGAGTCCAACACAGCAGAGCGATGGACCGCCGGGCCGACAGAGCGACGACGCACGCGCTCCAACCTCCCCTCCAACTCATCCCCTCATTCCAACGGCTGCACGCCTTCTCCACCCGCTCCAATCGCCCTGAAACTCGGCAGGAACGTCGAGCCCAAGTGATACAACGCGCTCACAGCGAATCGGAGCGCGTTATCGCACGGATCGCCCTCAATAACACCAAAACCACCTTAGTGGTCTTCAAGTCTCTCACAGCGCGTGCAGACATCTCAGAGTTGTACAAACAACTTCCCTGAGTAGGACTAGTCTTGGTATGTCGCCCCTGCCACGTAGGAGGACGCCCGACGTCGCGCGTCGCGTTGCAAGGCCCAGGAGTGGGTGCGCGCGGAACGGGGTGCACGGACCGACCACCCGGAGCGGAGGCCTTCAAAATGGGTTAGGAGCGTAGAATAGGATTGCCAGCGCACACAGACCAAGTAGCTAGTATATTAGTTAGAAGATGTACTCAGTTACAGCCAGAATCCAGCTGGGAGCCGTGTCTCCTATAGTTCTCACCATAACCCCTCCATTTCCAATCCGTTTCCCTTCGTTCTGGTCTCATTCTCGTCGTCTCCGTCGCCTCTCTGTCGCTGGTCGCATTGCTCACCGCCAGCTTAGCTCCCGAGTGAGCTACAAGTCCTTTTCCACCGTCGCCGGTCCCGTGTGACCGGAGCGCCCGATTAGGCAACTCCCTTTCCCGCGCTTCTGATCCAGAAGTGCTCCGCCTCCAGCGAACCCCCAGCTCTTAGTCTCTCGCTCGCGTATAGCGGGGACTCAGCGCATCAGCGTACAACACTTAGATCAGACAGGTGACAGGAACAAGGTATCTGATTAGAAGGGGGTACTAAAAGTATAGGTGCCTTTAGGATAAGATAAGAGAGGAAAGCAAGGATAAGTAAGGTGCTCTGCCCAAGCACAAAGGGCAAGTCTTACAAGTAGTTGTTGGGTTTCTGGCTAGTTGCTGATCGAAGCAAGGTCTGACTTCACAAGTGCATTATGCACATCATAACCATCCAAAGTGTGAAGGGCTCAATGTACAGTGTGAACAGTGCCCAATCAGAAAAGGTGCAGCGTTTGTAGGTGAGTATGTAGGTAAGTATTACTTACAGTCTGGTGTGACCCTGGAAATGATTGTGGAAGGTGGAATAGTTGACAGAGTGGCAACAAGAAATAGCAGTAATATTGAGTTTATACCCTGGATTTGCCTTAAGTTTAGCATTAAGTTTGTTGCAAGTAGCTTGGATGGCTGCCTCAATATTCACTATTATTCAGTGTCCATGGAAAGTCTCCAGCTGTAAATGCAATGTAGATGTGTCCAGATGATGTTTGAGCAGAGTTTGAACTTGATCCCAAATGTGCTCAAGCCTTCAACTGACCATCTGTTCAGAAGTACTTTAATGAGCTCAAGGACATTATTAATAAATGTAGCATTCCTGTTGAGAACATATACAATATAAATGAGAAGGGTTGTCAACAGGGCAATGGGAAAAAAGCCTCATCTTAAAAGTTTGTTTATTCCCTTAAACTCATCACTATTATTGAATACATTTGTACAGACAGAAACACACTCTGGCCTGGATTTGGCTTTGAAGGCCAGCAATATGACTGTCACCAGCGTAGATCCGATAACAATTAGACAAGTCGTTATACTAAGCTCGTTATGGCCGCTCTCTAGCCAAGACTGAAGTTGAGTGATATGGAGGAACAGAAGAGTGTATTGACTCTGTAAGATGGACAGGAGACTCAACTTGCCATTTTAGGGATGGTAGTTCAAGTCTTATATACTGTACAGGGCATCTAAATATTCTACACTATGACGCGATGCGGAAGATACTGGAAATGTACAGAAGTTACTACAGAATGTACTAGAACACAGTGGAATATCGTCCGGAACTTGATGGAAGGGAATGGAAGCTTGTAGAATCTACTAGCTATCGTACAGTTCTGGGCTTGGTTGGCCCCTACTCTTACCCATGTCATCACACATGACCCTGTGACCTCTGGTGCTGAAGACGAGCGATGTCAATAATCCAGAGTGGTTTAGAACTAACAGCCAAATCACGTATGTATTGTCTCCCAGCTCTATTGTCATTCAAGTTTATTGATACTAAATGATAGAGTTGGTGTCTCTCTAAACAGATGGAGACAACTTTCTATGCCTCAAATGGTTTGAGAAGTCCTTTGTTCCCCAGAGCTACTGCAGGGAATATATCAGGGAAGCCAATTCTTCTTATCTACAATGGCCATAGATCCCACAATTCCACTGAGCTTATCCACATAATTGCCCAAGCAAATAACATCATTCTGTTCTGCCTACCACCCCATACAACCCACAAATTACAACCCCTTGATGTTGGTGTATTTGGGCCATTCCAGGAAAAGCCAAAGTTGCTTTATTGTTACTTTTTGTGCTTTTTATACTTAATTCAACTTGAATTGAAAAAATATAGGAAATATTGCTTATTTCTGCTTTCTTAATATCCCACTTAAAGTAATATTAAGCAAATAAGTTGAAATAAGTGATAGTAAGAAAAATAAACTGATAAAGTAAGTAAGTAAAAAAAAGTACAGAACAACTATTTTGTACAGATAGTACTTAGCCTGCTTATTTATTTTATTCTATGCTTTGTTATGCTTTGTTATCTTGTTTATTAGGTTCTGCACTTTGTTTCTACTGACTTACTGCTTGCTTACTTGGCAAAGCATTAGAAAGGTTAGGGTTGCTTCCAGAAAAGTGAAATGTGCTCATATCTCTGGAAATAAAATAGATAAAACTATGAAATTAATTGAGCAGATAGATATGGCTAGATGATAGGGGGTCTATTGCCAACACTAAGCAATCTAATCAGTGGTTCCTGAGATATTTAATCAGCTTTGAAGTTGGCTCAGCTGGATGGACTTAAATCATCAAAGAACTCAGGAATAAATAATCTGATCACTTAATGTTAGCAGAGGAGTCCATGTCTTTTGATCATATCTATTGGCTCTAATATTTTCACAATTTTATCTATTTTAATTCCAGAGATATGAGTATATTTTGTTTGGCTGGCAGCAACATTTGTCAGCGTGGGAAACTCGGGCCGCACCGGCGCAGCTCTGGGCTTCAACATCACGTGCCAAAATTCAACTTTGTTGATGATTGTTGAATTTTGAACGTTGAACGTTGAACCTTCCTCACTTCTCCACCCCCCACTTTCCATCCCCTACGCGCCCACGCCCACGCCCACAACCACACCACGCCACACCACGCTTATGCCCCGACCACGACCACGACCACGCGCCCACGCCCACGCCCACGTCCACGCCCTCGCCCTGCAGGGCTTGTAAAGTAAGTAAATGCCGCTATCTACCCTTTTTTTTACACGCTGAAAGCTTACTGGCACGCGGGATGACGAGGCCGTCGTGCTTGCCGGATCCCCGCACGCCCGTGTCCGTGCCCACTGGGTCCCTGCACGCCCGTGTCCGTGCACAGCCGGATGGTCGCCTTGAGAATACACCTGATGCACATAACCCAGAGGGTTTCAGACGTTCTTCTCAGAGACGTCATCCGGCAAGCACGTCCCACGGTCGCTTTACATCGACCTCGAACCGAACATTGTCGATGAGGTGCGCACTGGCAAATATCGCAGCCTGATCTGATTAGTTTTTATCCCGTCAGATGCACGAGGTCATTATACAATCGGAAAGGAACAGATCGACAATGTGATGGACAGAGTTCGACGTCTGACTCCCACTGGATCCCCGCACCCTCGTGTCCGTGCCCGCTGGATTCCCGCACGCCCGTGTCCGTGCCCGATGGATCCCCACGCACGCACTCTCAGGGTCAGCACGCACGCTCGCTCGCCCCGGGTCTCCACGCCCGCTCACTCGCAGGGTCCCCATGCACGCACGCCATATCCCCACGCTCGCGCACGTTGCATCCCATGCGAGCGTATACGTGTCCGCTGGATGCGTCATGTGTGCATCTCTCAGCTGTATGTATTGATGGGGAGGGTCATATGTAGTAGTAGTAGTAGTACAATGAATACTGTTGTAATCTAGGTTGATATAATGCCGTAATAAAGGTATTTTTATTTGTGAAAATCTCAAAAGTGAGGTCTTGAAAGTGAGGTCTCGAGGGTGGAGTGTCGAAAGCGATGTCCTGACTTCGGACTTCCGAGGGTATCCGAGGTCCTACCATGTGCCGAGTCGGCAGTGCCGTATGCGGAGTTTCGAGTTCCACCTGATCACTCCGGCTTGCCGTAATTTAGGGCTATGGGCGAATCCAATTCGAAGACTGTCGTACGCTGCCGTGCCGATTAGAAGCGGTATAGGAGAGAATATAAAACCGGTTCCGAATCGTTCCCTTCCCGAATCGACCTTTCCTCTTTCTCTTTCTCCCACACTATGGGTGGCCTCCTTTCTATCGCACAGCAGAACTTCCCACCGCACCCCACCTGGGCGGTGGATGACATACCGGATCTCACGGGCAAAGTCGCCATCGTTACAGGTGCGTTGACACAACATCTAAAAGTGTTATATGCTAAGCGCAATCTGGTCGCAGGCAGTAATGTTGGTGTCGGAAAGGAAACCGTCAAGGTGTGTATGTTCGACAACTACCCTCGGTCGTATAGGGTATTGCAGAGAAATGCTGATTCTCGTACAGGAGCTTCTGAAACATAACGCAAAAGTCTACCTCGCCGCACGCAATGCGACCAAGGCGAACACTGCGATTACGGAGCTGAAGAATGAGACGGGGAAGGAGGCCATCTTCTTACAACTTGACCTCTCGGACATAGCTGCCGTGCGAAAGTCGGCAGAGGAGTTCCTCTCGTGCGGAAACTTTGCTGCGATAACAGAGTTTTTGCTGACTATTCCGTCAGGAAAGAGGCGCAGCTGCACATTCTTATCAATAACGCGTAAGTGGCGTGGTTCGGTCCAGTGGTTCCGTGAGACTAATGGAGATGGCGTGGACGGCAGCGGCGTAATGGTACCGCCAGTAGAGGACATTACCGTGCAAAAGTATGACATGCAATTCGGCACCAACGTTGTGGGTATGTGTTGTTGTTTACACTCTTCGGATGACTATGCATCGCTAACGTGATGAATGTACAGGTCATTGGCTGTTCACGAAACTGCTGTTGCCTGCGCTTCTTGCGGTCACTGACGCTTCGCCGACACGCGAAAAAGCGCGTGTCGTGACGGTGTCGTCATCCGCGAATTATTTCACAAACGATATCGACTTTGAAGCAATCACAGATGGACCAAAGAGGAGGAAGTACAACCCGTGGAATTTGTACAATAAAAGTAAACTTGTGGGTGTACGATGTACCTTCGCTCGTCTTGTTACTGACAAATTGGTTGGCGGTTGCGGTCTGTAGGGTAATGTTGTAGTAGCGCGAGAGCTGGCGCGTCGGCATGGCGATAAGATCGTGTCGACGAGTGTCAACCCAGGGAACCTCGATACCGATCTTCAACGCCATATGCCTAAGTGGCAGTATGCCATCCTTGTATGCTTTTCGGTTTCTTTCTTCATTCGAGTGGCGCTAACCAGACAACGTAGCGTCACCTCCTCCTGTATCCAGCTTCGTATGGGGCGTTGACGCAACTGTACTGCGCCACATCGCCAGCCGCGGAAGACGCCAATGGGAAGTTTTTCATACCATGGGCGCGTGTGGGTAAGGCGAATCCGGTTGCGGATGATCCGAAACTTGGGGAGAAGTTATGGAGGTGGCTGGAGGAGGAGACCGAGAAACATCGATAGTCACGTGTAATTAATAGAGCAATCAACACACGGCGTCCCGTCCATTTCATCCATGCTTTTTCTCCTCCTTCATGTCTTCTTCCAGTCCACTTTTCTCGTTTCCTGCCGACGGTTCTGATCTCATTCAGACAATTCGTTCCGGACACGGCGTTGATGATGACCTGTCCGAGTCAGCCCAGCACCCAGCGGTCCTTGAGCTCCGCGGCAAACTAGAGCGCGCCCTCAACCGGTAAGTTTTACTCACCTCTCCACATCTGCGCCCTCTATTCTCTCTTACGACTCCACCTTGCCTCCCTCCTGCGCAGGCTGACTAATGACCTTTACAACAAAAAGACCCATTTTCTACTCGAAGTCATTCAAAACGCAGATGACAACACGTACGGCGCTAACATCGTCCCTACACTGCGCCTTCGGATTGACGACCGCCTCGTCGTATTCGAGTGCAACGAACTTGGCTTCAATCCTGATAACGTCAGAGCAATATGCGACATTGGCGGGAGCACTAAATTACGTGAAAAGAATTCTCGTGGGTTCATCGGTGCGTTCGGTTCCGTGTCTTGGCTTCTCCCGTAGACCTCTAACCCGCATACACGCATATGCAGGCGAAAAGGGCATCGGTTTCAAGTCAGTCTTCACCGTCGCCGACAAGGTCTACATCACCTCGGGGCCGTACTCATTCCATTTCGATAAAACGATGCCTCTTGGCATGATCACGCCTATTTTGGGCTCCGAATACCGTCCTGTGCGTGGCTGGACCACGTTTCACTTGCACCTTGCGCAATCCGTGAACGGCAACGACCTCAGCGCACAGTTGCGTGACGTGCGCCCAACCCTCCTCCTGTTTCTGCGCCAGTTACGCACCCTCAGCATCACTACTCCCGGTGTTAGGCAACGCAATATCGAGGTGCGACGTACCGATGATGACGACCGCGACATGGTTACTTTGGAGCGCATACAAAACGGGGCGAGAGACGTGGAGAGATATGTTCTAGTGAGGCATCTTGCTCAAACACCTGCGGAGGAGCCTGGTAGGGAGGACGTCAAGGAGAGCGAGATAGTGTTGGCTTTTCCCGTTACAGACACTCAGGAGCCTGTGACGAAGAAGCAAGAGGTTCACGCGTTCCTGCCTTTGCGGTGCTATGGATTCAAGGTACGCTTCCCAGTTTGGGCGCAAACTTGTGCTGAAACGTACTATAAAAAGTTTATCATCCAGGCGGACTTTATCACCTCCGCCAGCCGGGAGGATGTCCTAGCAGATAGCCCATGGAATGAAGCCCTTCGAGGAAGCATTGTCGATGCGTTCCTTCTTGCCATCGATCGCTTTGATGATGATCCGGTGATCCGCAACGTCTGGTTCCGTTACTTGCCCGAGTCTATAAGCGACAGCTTTTTCTGTTATGTTGAACATAAGCTGCTCGAGGAGCTTCGAAGGAAACAAATTCTTCGATCTGTGGATGGTACATATCACTGCGCATCTCACCTGTTCTTTCTTCCTTTGACCTTTCACGACGATTTGGGAGCACCACTCATACCTGAAGCATATCTCCCCCGAGAGCATCGCTATCTCTCTCCCGACTACGACATTCACCCAGATGGACAAGACCGACATGTACTTCGTCGCCTCGGAGTACGTGAAATGACGAGCGACGACTTCTTTGCGTGCCTCGCCATGATGGACAGGGCCAACATGTTTGGCGCGCAGAGTAATGCATGGCACGATGCGGTGGCGAATTGTCTCCTGCACTTACCACGTCCCTCTCATGGTACTATCCGCCCCGAAGTGCTCCCACTACGCATCCTGCCCCTGTACAACGGTAGCTGGGTGCCAGCAGCCTTGGCATCCACAATAGCGTTTCCGCCCGGTGTGAACATACCGGGTGATCTCGGCCTGCAGAGCATAGCGCCGGGTATCAGTCCATCTTCCTCACGGTACCAGCTCTTTATCCGCCTTGGAGTCATGCCGCCGAACCCCGTTTCGATTGCAAGGAGAATCCTTACTGTGTCCGGCCCACGGAGCGTTGCGGCACGTGTGTCACACGCGCGCTTCTTCTTTGACAATCGTAGAGAATTCGGAATGCCGCCTGCGATGCGCCTCAGGCTTGTTGACGAGCGAGGCGAGGCTGCACAGAGCGACGAGCTATATTTGGATCTTCCGGAGGCGGACGGCGTCCTTTCATTGCGTGCCGCCCTTTTGCCTGCTGCGCGCTTTCTTCACCCGGAATACCTCTCCGCATACCCTGAATCCACCGAGACTGATGATGACGAAGGCAACGGAGTAGACGACATGTTCGAAGATACGCGGAGCGGATGGCTTGATTGGCTTCGTGATCATGTCGGCCTCAATGTCGTCCCGCGGGTCATTGACGGTCTCATTACGCCTGAGTTCCTCGATCGTACACCGGCGCTCGAAGGTCGTGAACTCCTTGTCTCGCTACGCGCGTGGTGGCCGCGCCTCCGGCCGCAGCTCACTGACGTGGGTATCAGAGCGCTCGGGACGATCTCCATAGCGGGGCGACGTCTTGATACCCTGTATCTACGTCGTGGGGCACTCGCGCGAGTTGGCGTGGCCCTCGAGCTTCCGTCGATTCCTGTGGACGACCCTGAGAACCGCGCATGGGACTTCTTGGAGCAGCTCGGCGTTGCGACGCGGATGAACGCTTCGTTCTTTGTGAACAAGCTTGTGCATATGCAAGCGAGGGGCGAGAAAGACTATAAGACCGCCGAAGAGGTCTACAAACAACTAGATGCACGGTTCGATGAAGACGAGGCGTTAATCAAGTGCGTGTTCCCCGCCCGTAACAGCTTGAAAGCTGTTCATCTTGCGATGCAGAGACGCATTCAAACAGTATCCTATTATACTCCTTTCTGTCAAAGATGAGGCGGAACGTGTCTGGTTGCACAAGATGAATGTCTGCTGGCACGGCCCGCCGTCCTTGAAGTCCAAGGCAGTCATCAGCCGGTCGTATCCTCACCTCAGCAACTTCTTCTTTACCAAGCTTGGTATCGCCCATGCGCCGCCATTTGCTCTTGTCGATGAACTGCGCATGATCGCAGATCGATACCGAAGCCGTCCGGTACCCCAAGATGTGTGGGAGCACGTCGCGCAAATTCTCGCGGATATCAGCGATGTGATCGAAGAGATGCCAGGCATTCCCCGGTCCTTCCAAGTTCTTGCGGACATACCCGCGTTTCCCGTCCGAGGGGCCTCGGAAGGCATCGTCCTGCGCCCTATAGACGGGTTTTACATACCTGATAAGGCAAGCAAATACGCAGGCGTGTTCCGTGAGCGCGTTCCGCTCTTGGACTTCCCAGAATCCGTCCCGATGTCCCGCATTCGTCCGCTTCTCGAGTGCGATGTTTTAAAAGACAAACTGCGGTACCTGGATCGACATGTTACTAAACGATCGGTACCGCAAGGGAAGCGGGTGCTGGACACTAAAGCCACGGAGCTGTATTCGAGCAAGGTTGAGTATATAGCGAGGTATGCCCTGCTCTGCTACTGCTGTCCAAGAGGGGTAATACTAATGCGACTTCGGCTATTAGACTCCTTTTCCACAATAGCAACAAGTCAGACTTCTCTCCGGAAGAAACCAAGGTACTCGCCAAGCTACACAATATCACCGTTATTAGCGTCCAGGCGATTACCACCACATTGTCAATCGACACATGCATAGAGACGACACCCGAGGAGGTTGCGTTCGAGGAGACGGACGACAAGTTCACAGTGTTCGTCAGTCGTACAAGTAGCCAGGGCAAATCGATAAATCCACCCATATGCGGGGCGCTCTCGCGTCTCATCGAAGTCGATATGATGACGCTCTTTACTTGCGTAACGCAGCCAGTTGAGGTAGTCAGCTACTTCTTCGAGATCAAGGGCATAGCGGAGATTCCGGTCGACGATGGCCACGACCGCTCGTGGCTGCAGGCGATAACGCAGCCGAATGTGCCCATAATACCCACGCCAGTTGTCCCGGAGAAGTCTCTGAGCCCAGTGCCGCCTCCGAGTCCGCCACCGCGATCCCCGAATGCCCTCTCAGTGCAAGCCGTAGAGCATTTTCCTCCGCTTGGCGCAAAGCCAATCGGGACGTCGCGCCGCGCGCCGTCGCCGTCGCCGTCTACCTCGTCTTTCAACCAGTCGTCATCTGGCGGAAGACAGAGGCAACGCTCGTGGGCACATGGCTCCGTTGGGGTCTCGGAGCACTCGCAGTTCATGCAGTCTCCCCGGACATCGTTCAACTCGGGGCCGTTGCCGCCCGTGGGACCTGCGAATTCCCTCCGAGACATGAATAGGCTCGCCGCGCAGGCAGAAGCGTTCGTCAACGGCAATCAGATGCAGATGGTGCCCGAGGGCTCTCCAGCTGTCCCGCTTTGGCCTCAGTTTAATAATTTTAATGCGCCTGTGTCTACGGACGAGACGGACTTGGTTGGAATCATGGGCGAGCATTTTGTACGTCGCTTCCTTTTCACACCTATTCCGCCCCACTTAAGACAAAAAAACAATAAAAAAAGGTTTACAAACAACTCATTCGCCTGTTGGATGATTTTGGACCCGACAACTGGACGAGCGAGCTGCGTAACGGAGTCGCGGGCTTCACGCCGTTTAGAAGCCAAGCCTATGCGGACTTTACGTACTTGGACCGACAAGGTCAACTCACGCGGGCGTGGTTTGGGGCCGAGAAGGCGACTGCATGGCATGGCCGCTGGCCAAGGTACCATATCGAGGTCAAGTCGACGCGCGGAGAGGAGAACGAGCCGTTCCATATGAGCAGCTTTCAGATGGCTACGGTAAGCATTCTTCTCCCTCGTCCTGTAGAGTGGCGCGGACTGAGCTGGATCCCTCCCTTTTCGCCCTGGTTTTTGTTGGGTAGGCGTTCGCGTTCGCGGAGCGTACCCACCTTGGCGCGGACATGTACGTCATCGTACGTGTTTATGGGGTAGGGAGTCCGGAGCCGTCGTTTCAGGTTTATTTGGACCCGCATCGGGCGTTGTTTTCGGGTTACCTGTTGTATGCTGGTGACGTCTATCTTCAACGCAATACTTCTCAGGTTTGACCGGAATTGATTCTTCTCTATTTTGAGGGTAGATTTTGTATTGGCTACGTGGTTTTAGGGTATCGTATTGTATGATAGAATGGCAATCTTTGGATTCGTTTTCTTTTGGCTCTTTTACATCTCACCGAGTCACAGGCTGAGCGCTGAGCGCTGAGCTCTGAGTTACCATAGTAGCGCCCCATTTACGCCTTCCGCGCATTCTGCAAGTGCTTCTCGCCATATTCGAATGATGTGGCGAACTCGAAAGAGTAAAGGAAGACGAGTGTATCGTTGTTTGTTTTTCTGGAGGAACAGTCATGGCTTGGAGACCCTTTCGCGCAACACATTAGGAAGCCCGCCCATCAAACATTTTTTGACCTTGCTCGGGCTTGTACAGAACTAGCAAAAGCGATGAAAGGGACGGAAAGTACTACAGTATTGTAAAATGTTGAAAGGTAAACCTACTTTAGCCAAATGGTGCTCCGAATTCCCGATCCGACTATGGCCGACTTGATGCCCGAGGATGCTAGGTACAGCGATTATCTCGGCACTATTCCTCGTAGATCGCGTGGCCATCACTGGATTGGCTCAGGCGGCAATCTCGCTGGGCTTCACAGTAGGGTAGGTGAGTATCAAGTCGACAAGCGGAAAAAGGGGCGGTCTAGTTGAGCGCTCGGCCCGCCACCAGCTGGCCCATTTCATGCTTTGAATTGTGAAGATCGCACCAAAATGCATTTAGGTTGAGTCACAAGGCAGTGCATGCGAGCCAGGGATGAGGCGATGGAGGAGGCGGGCAATGGGCAGACAAAGTGATGGATGGGGATTGGTGAATCAAAGAGTGTTTTTGAGATTGACACCGAGATCGAAGCTCGCGCCGATCCCGGGGAAGCCGTCAGGAAGAAGAATTTTGCGAATCAGTCAAGGAGTCCGCATCAGAATCAGAATATCGCAGAGGCACCCATTTGGGCGGTGTATCCAGAGGTGGCATTTCTTCAGTTTCTGATTTGAAAATACCACTATTCTCATCATTGGTATAGGAATGTCAGGGGAGGCCGTGCTGGTGACCGCAGGTCCCAACAAATGGCAACTAGCGCGTTGCAAAACAGGGCCCCGGAGCGAAACGAAGATGCATGTCCATTCTGCACGATAGGCATAACTGCGGTTCGGACATGCTGTCCGGCCCCAACATCGCAGTAAACAATATAAGGAAACGGCAACCAATGACACGATACTACCCGCAAGGTCCACAATATCATTTTTACGCTGTGTCTGACGGTATTCCAGGTCCGCGCCCAGAATAGCAGAACGGCACTGTCGGACGATCCAGCCATGAGAGGATAACCCTGACGAGTGCTACTCCAGCCCGAGTAGGTTGTGATATCGATCTAGAGTAGCGAAAACTCGAGCATAGCGCACTTAATCTCCAAGATGAATAGTTGGCTTTTCTAGGTCCTTCCAATCGTCGCATGTCTTCTGTATCTGTGGTGCTTAGCACCCAGGTTGCAGGGCTGTGCCAATTATAATCGGGTTGCCAAGTACCAGCCTTGTAGACCAGAAGGAAAAAGATACTCCATGAGAGGTGATACAGTAGTGACGGCTGCGGATGGGTTTGAAGTCGAAACAGCGTGCTAAGATAAGCGTTCGAGTACATTAAATGGGAAGTGAGAAGGTGTAGACGGCTTGTCGGGATCATATATCAGTCACTCACCGATACTACTTTTCAACAGTACAGTTGTCATTCTTGTTCTCGTTACCTAGCTAGTGCGTTAACACCGTGACACTTGCAAACAACGCTCCTTGTCTACTTGCTTGTCTAGTTCAGAGTTTGAACCTCGCATCACGGCGTTCCTGACAGAACTTCACAGAAGCACATCTCGCGAAAGTCACAACCTATAATTCCTAGCTGGATCGCAATCGTCGAGATCTCGCGCGGTCGGAGGGATGGGGGTGGGAGTGGGACCCCGGTAAGGTTCTGGCTGAAATCGAGGAGCTTCCGGCTCTTGTGGAGCCCGAGGCGACGCATTCACACTCGCGAGACGCCGAGCGCGCTGAATGCGTTTGGCGTAATCGATAGCCCCCTTCATTGCTCATCCACTTCATCCAAAACTTTTCCGATGGATAATCTACTCCGTTGGGTGAGCCAACAGACTCTCGTGGATGACTGGCAGGTCTGGTTAAGCACTCGTCTAGTTTTCTCACCGTGACCGTGGGAGTACGGGACCCCAGTCCGAGTCCGTCTCACCCAACAACCCCCACATACACAACCCGTCCACCCAAGCCGCTCAAGGCGCCCCTCGACCCATCGGCTGGTCATCCAGCCCATCCCCTTCAGGCTCAACACAGGGCCAGGGCCACTCTCGACCGGGAAACCCCCCTCATTTGGACAGCCATCCTCGCCGCGACGACCTCGGTTTTCCGGGCGGCTTCAGGGAACCGGGCATCACCACTTTGGCGAGTGCTGGAAATCAGCCCATTACTCGCACAAACAGTGTCTCACATGCACTGCAGGGTGTTCTGAGTAGTCCTAGCGTAGAGAGAGACGAGTATGCTACGATTTCTACTACATTCCACCGCTTTGCCACTAACCTATATTTTCCCCTGGAGGGCTCTTAATTGGTTTACTGCTATAGACCAAGATGGTAATGGAGAGCTGTCTTACGAAGAACTGGGTACGCACTTCTTTTAAGATCCACTCCAGGTTCGGCTCAATTATTGTACAGACTCTGCACTCTCAGGCTTGACTAACGACAGTGAGATCTTATTTTGTTCTCGCCACAGTCAAGGCTCATTAGTCCCTTATTTTCAGGCAGGCCGTTCTCGGCCACCACGGTGAAATATCTGATGGGCATCTTTGTATGTATTTATCAGCGTCCTTTCCTACGACATTCATACCATAACAGGACCGAGATGGCAATGGTGTGATTACCTTTGATGAGGTATGCAGATGTGTGTCCTCGAGCGTTCTAAGCTTATATGTGCACAGTTTGGGCCTCTATGGGACTACTTGAATGTATGGTCCGCACAAAGTTCCCTTTTCTTATCTGATGTTGTCTATAGGACGGGCAGCAAATGTTTGATTCATTCGATACTGACCGTGTCGGGAGGATTGGTACCCCCGAACTGGGCCGCGCGTTGGCCCACTACGGGTGCGCTAGGCTCTCCAACCACCCCGTTTTTTTCACTTATGGGCGCTCTACTCAGCATACATCTTGCCCCGTACATCGTTGACACGATAATGAAGAAGTATGATAAGGCCCCCTCACGGATTTGGCAAGCTGGGCATGGTGTTCCAGCACAAATGGATCGAGATCACTTTATCCTTGTATGTGCTGTTGTGCGACGGATATGTGACCTGTACGAAAAGTACATTGCAGGAGGACAAACACAGCTAAGTAGAGATGACTTCCTCCGAGCCGTCATACCCCTTCCTTGAGTGCGTTTTGCCATTCCGTGCGATTTTGCACTGCGGCCCAGTCTTTTCCTTTCCTTTACTTGTTATAATTAGCTCCACAACCCACTTGGCGGATATGGCCTTGATATGGGCCAGTCCTGCGACATCTCTATGCTGGTAATCAGAACTCGAATTTCAGAGCACTGTAGAAGGGAAGGGAATAAGGTGCTGTGCGTGTGTCGCGGGCTTTGGAAAGGTGGACGGCGGATGCCGGCTCAGGTGGCTCATTATTGAGGCAGGGCGCTGTCTTATCTTGTCCTATCGATGATGTGGCGATAGTCGATGTTCGGCTCTATAAGTTTGCAACCCATGATGCACCTCAGTAACATCGAATCTCACTAATGGACTCCCAGTACGTCGACTAGTAGTATCGCTGTCCTCTTTAACACTCCCAGATAGAATCGCCCGCCCTAACACTCCGATTTCCAAGCCGATTTCGATAGATGACGGATCTGGTTCGAGAGCAAGCCATTATCATTTATCCAACGTGGTACATGCGCACCCTGTCGGCTCCGGCGACAAACGTACGTCTTACTGTGTGCCGTGTCTGCAACTACAATTGCTGACCGTGTGGGCAGGCCGTGTGACAATCAGCATACTTCCTGACGACGTTCTCCTACACATATTTTATTTCGATGGACTGGACGATGTTGATCGACTTTGGCATCTGTCCTGGTGGCATCGGTTAGTTCATGTGTGCTGGAGGTGGAGATCCCTCATTTTCACATCGCCAAACTTTCTCAACCTGAGACTCGTCTGTGGTCCATGGACACCCGAGGAGCTCACAGGTATCTGGCCACCCTTGCCAATCACCATAACGAACATGGTCGATGGGCCCAAGCCTGAAGATTACAACTTCGATGTTGCAAACGTGCACCATGATCGTGTTTGCGAAGTTAACCTTCTCCGTTTAACAAGTTTGCAATTGCAACGTATGGCCTCAGCGATGCAGGAGCAATTTCCGGCGTTGATACATCTCATGCTTGATTTCGATAGTTATCACGGCAGTCAAGCTCCGGCTCTTCCGAATGGGTTCTTAGGTGGATCTACCCCTCGTCTGCAATTTCTCACGTTTCATTCCATTCTATTCCCTGCGCTTCCAAAACTTCTTTTGTCCGCAACTGACCTTGTCCGACTCACCCTCCGGAACATTCCTCGTTCTGGGTACTTTTCACCGGAGACGATCGTCCCTAGCCTGGCTGTGTTGGCCAACCTCAAATCTCTCGTCATTGCATTCGAATCCCCCAACCGGGTAAGGCGACGTATACCGCCGCCAACAGGCCTAACACGCACTGGTCAAGGTGTCACCTTGACACGCACCGTCCTCCCCGCTCTCACTCGTTTTGAGTTCCAAGGAGTCAGCGAATACTTAGAGGACTTCGTGGCCCGGATCGACGCCCCTTTGCTTGAATCCATCTGGATAACCTTCTTCCATCAGCTCATTTTCCATATCCCACAACTCGCCCAGTTCATGGGGCGCACGACAAGGCTTCAGGTATCTAAAGAAGCACATGTGGAGTTCGACAACTATGGCGTTCAGGTCGAATCTCTTCCAGCGACACAGGCCATTGATGAAAAGTCTCGGTTGAGAATTCTATGCAGGGAGTTGGATTGGCAACTTTCATCTCTGGCGCAGGTATTTACATCGTTCTTCCCTTCCATCTCCATGGTGGAAACCCTCTACATCTTTGGGCCTGGATATTTACCACCACATTGGAAAGACGAAATCGAGAACGTGCAAGTGCTAGACATTTTCCGCCCATTCACAGGTGTGAAGAATCTCTACGCATCCGAGAGATTTACACAATGTATTGCCCCCGCCCTGCAAGAGCTTGTGGTGGAAAGGGGCTGGGTTACAGATGTGTTGCCCCGCATGGAGAGTCTTTTTTGGAAGGGCTCCGGCAATCGGGACCAATCAAGGAAGCAATTGGGCAGTTTGTTGGTGCACGACAGCTCTCAGATCACTCTGTGGCCGTTTCTCGTTGGGAGGAGACAAGAGATTTGTTTTACACCGACTTTTATGAGTGCTCTCCAGTCTCCACAGTCTATCCCGTCAATGTTTGGTGTCATCACCCACCATCCATTCTGCCTTACACTCGTTACACTCATTATCTGACTCCCGAGACATCCCAGTATTTTTGTTAACGTCACCGTGATCCAGTCTCCTGACTCCTTGTATGACTACATGTCGTGTAGAATGGAAAACTTGACCTTAGATTTGAATTAGGTCGTTTCGGCCATCGGTCTTAATCGTTATCGTTATCGTAATCCCGATTCGGCCGTCACGACACACGTGTGAAAGCATGACGTAATAGGAGCTCGCCTCCAAAGCTCCAACGCTCATCTGACACACGTCCTACACACGTCTTCACCTTCGTAAAGTTTCTCATCCACCGAAAATAAACTCTTCTCACTATCCATCAACTTTCCTTCCACGGTTGGACCCCGCCACGGACGTGGCGCCCTAGTGATAATCAGTGGCGGATCTAAGCACCGGCTCATCCAGCTCGTTTTCTCCTCCTACCCGTCCCAGCATGAAAACACCACGAAAGACTCAGGTGTCAGAAATCTTATTTTACCTGTCTTGACCAGGTTTATTATGGCCACGTCCATCTTTGAATTGTAAATATTGGGGTTATTTGAGATAATTTGACGTACAGGAGGTGGACAAGACAGATCAGTTCTTCGCCGCAATCGCCGCATCGAAATGACAGGCGACGACTTCCTTGCGGGCCTCGCAAGTACGGACTAGGGCCGGCATGTTCGGTGTGCAGAGTAATGCGTCCTGTTTCCTGAAGTTACTGTACTACGTGCTTCTCTTGGTACCACTGACATTCCCTCCGAGGAGTTCCCACTACGCACCCTATCACTGCGACATCGGTAGTGGGGAACCTTGCTGGGTGCCAGCCTTGACGTGCCGCGTTAACGATCCCGCCTGGTGTGAACACTGGCATATAGGATGACTTCGGCCTGCAGAGCATGGCGTCGGGCGTCAGTTTATTTTTCTCAGCTCTTCATCCACCCCGGAGTCATGCCGCCGAACCTCGTTCCGATTACCGTAGAGAACTTGGAATGCCGGCTGCGATGCGCCTTAGGCTTACAGTATTGGAGATTGAGGCGAGGCCGCACGGAGCGACAGGTGCCCTTTTGCCTGCTGCGCGCCTTCTTTGCCCGGATCTACCTCTCCGTGTATCCAGAATTCACGTCCGACTACGAGACTGACGAGGACAAAATCAACGGAGCGGAAGACGCATTCAGTTAGAAGATACGCTGAGTGGATGGCTTATCATAGTTGGCTTCGTGATCATATCGGCCTCAATGCTTGCCTCAATGCCAGTGTCGTCCCGCGCGTTCTTGGCGGTCACATCAAACCTGAGGTCGTTGACTGTGCGTCGATGCAGATCGTGAACCCCTTGACTCTTGCCTCGCCTCTAGCAATTCATTGATGTGGGTGTCAGAGCACTCGGTGCGATCTCCTAGCGCGACGGCATCTTGATATTCTGTATTCGCGTCCGAGTCACGGGGTACCCCGCAAATCGATGCTTGAGCTTGATCGGGCTTTGTTTTTTCTCTTTTTCGCGCCTCACGGAGTTACAGGCCGAGCGCTAAGCGCTGGGCCACAAGGGGACTCGGAACCATACGACACGCAGCACCACTTGTGGTCAGCTGTCTATCCGGGCGGGGGATGAAGCCAGAGCCGTCGTTTCAGGTTTATTTGGATCAGCATTGGCGTTGTTTTTGGGTTACCTGCTATATGCTAGTGACGTCCATCTTCAACACAACACTCTTGACAACACTTCTCAAGTTTGACCTGAATTGATTTTTCTCTATTTTGAGGGTAGATTGTGTGGCTACGTGATTTTAAGGTATCGTATTTTATGATAGAAAGGGCAATTTTTAGGTTTTTTTTCTTTTGGCTCTTTCACCTCTCACCAAATCACAGGTTGAGCGCTGAGCTCTGAGTTACTATAGTAGCGCCCCATTTACGCCCTCCGCGCATTCTGCGAGTGCTTCTCGCCATATTCGAATGATGTGGCGAACTTGAAAGAGTAAAGGAAGAGGAGTGTGTCGTTTTTTTTTTGGTTCGCGGGCGAAGGACGAGAACTGGAGGAACAGTCATCATGGCTCAGACGGACACCCTCTCGCGACTCGGAACAGCATTAGGAAGCCTGCACGTCAAAAACGTTTTTGGGTTTTCTCGGCTTAACAAGATCGTAAAAGCGATAAAGGTACTACTGAAACCCGATTAAAGGTAACCTACTTTGGCCAAAAAGGTGCTCCGAATCGCCGATGATGCCCGAGTTAATGCCCGAGGGTGCTGCGTGCTGCGGTTACCTCGTCATATTCCTCGCAGATCAGGCATGGCCGTTGTCGGATTGGCTCACACGGCAATCTCGCTGGGCTTCTCCATACAGTAGGGTAGGTAACGGTGAGAAGTATCGAGTCGATAAGGGGGACGAAGGAGGGAATCTAGTTGGGCGCCTGTTGTCGAGCCATAAGTACGAGAAGTGCCACCATCAGCCCGTTTGATGCTTTGAACTGTGAAGCTTACATAAAAGCGTCCTTGGGTTGAGTCACAAGGCGGTGCGTGTCTAATACGGATGCGATAAGAAACGGTCCGACGAAGTGATGGGTTTGACTTAAGAGAGAAGGGATGGTGTATTAAACCTTTTTTTTTCTGAGATTGACACCGAGATCAAAACTCGCGTAAGTCAGATCCTAGGGAAGCCGTCAGGGACCAAAAAGTTGCGAGTGCCGGGTCAAGGAGTCCAGGGTCCCCATTAGATCAATGAGATCATACTGACATCACAGAGGCGCCCGCAGCGGCCGAAATCTTGAGCTCCATGGGGCCAAAGAAATGGCCATGAGGGTTCGTGGCGGTGCTAAAGATGTGAGCGGTTTATTTAGAGAGAGCATCCCTTCGGTTTTCGGGTCCAAAAACGCCACTATTTCCGTCATTGGTGTAGTGGCATACGGGGACGACCCTGGGAGGGATATGTCCAGCGCGTGGCAGAACAGGGCCTAGGCGCATGTTCTGCGACAGGCATAATTGCGACTCGCTCATGCTGTCCAAACCCAACATCGTTATGAACAACCTGGGGAAATGGCAACCGAAGGTATGATACTTACAGCAAAGTCCACCGTAACGATGTCATTAATACCCTGTGTCGGGCGGCGGCATTCCAGATTTTTGCCCAGAATGGCAGAATGGCACTGTCACGACGATCTGGCTATGATGGAGGTTAGCACATGGACAATCCTAAGGACTGTTCGGCGTAATGGCGACGATTCTTGGTAAATCCTGCGTTCCAGCCTGAGTAGGTTATGACACCGATCGCAAGTAGCGATTCTAGCGAAGACTCGAGCATAGCACACTTAATCTGTAACAAATGAACAACTCAGTTACAGCTGAGCTGGCTCTTCCAAGTCATCGCATGCCTTTTGCATTTATCGTGTTTAACTCCCGGTCCACCAGACTAGTCACTAGCATGCTAGCGTGTTCAATTATAATCGAGTTGCCAGGCACCAGCTTTGTAGACCAGAAAGAATGTTCTCCATGAGAAGCGGTAATAGCAACGGCCGCGGATGAGATTGAAGTCGAAATTGTGTGCTAGGGTGGTAGGATGGGTGCTCGAATGATAACGGTGTGTACAGTAGGTTGCTTGTCGAGATTATATATTAGTTACTCACCGATACTACTTTTTTCAGTGGCCGCCCTTGTTCTCACCTACTAGCACCTCGTTCGTCACTGTTTGCAGTCGAAGACAATACGCGCAAACAAGTAAGGCAATTGTCTGTTCCCCGACAAACTCTAATTGGCAATTCCGAAGGTTTTCCGAAATGAAATACTGTAAATAATGTCGAAAGAAATTGGTCGTGTTTGTGTTTGTGTTTGAACCCTACACCGTCGTGTCTTGTGGCGTCTTGACAGAAATACAGCCTCCGATAGGTAAGGCCTATAATTTTATAATTCCGAATTATTAATTCGCTAGCTGAATTGCACTCGTGGTGATCGCGCGCGGGCGCGCGCACTAGTCGGAAGAAGTGCGGGATGGGGCCTTGGGGCCTTGGTAAGAAGGTCCCGGGTGAATTTTGAAGGGCTTCCGGTTTATTGGGCGGTCTGTGGAGCCCGAGGCGATGCATTGTTCGCTCCTTCGCGGGACTGCGCGCGTTGAGTGTGGCGGTGTTCATCTTCTTGAATCCTTGGAATTCGAGGGCAAGGGGGAGCGCGACGCCCATTTGACAGACGCATCCACTTTCGGGTATTCTAAGGCCATCACCTGGCGCAGAGCATTGAAAGGATCGGCACTGGCAATTGGACCGCGATGTATCGTGAAGAGGGCCAAGAGGCTCGTCGCGATTACTGTGATAAGAATAATGAGCAGGGGTGACATGAACGAGGTACATGGGATCTACTCGAACCAGAGACATGGACGATGGCAGATGCTGTGTACATCGTGTTTTGCAGCTTCCCAGCGTATGGCTGTGAGGGACACTGAGGGCATAACGACCATTATCCAGTCTTGCCGCGGCACCATGCCAGGGCTCGGCGCCGTCAGAAAAAGGGAGACGAGGCGATGAATAGAAGAAAGGAAGGGTGATATACGATTTCTGAAAGTCGTCAGGCAACGGCGAGGCATCCAGGTGTTTTTGACGGACCAGTGCTCCTTTTGCGCCTCCCTGAATCCTGATATCGCGAGCCCAACATTCCACTTACGGCCACTCCCGCGAGTTTCACGAGTATGCCTCGAGGCATGCAACGCTGAGGACACGAGGATAATAAGACACTGCTTTTTGGAGCATCACATAGCCCGGGAGCACGAAGACCACTTAGCGCCAGGTCTTCACTGAATCATCTCCCACGGGAAAGTAGGGCTCGGAGAAGACGGGTAAGGAGTCTCTCGGGTGAGAGAAGAAGCGGGACGGGAACTGGAAATGGTGTGGTACGCTTACTATAACTGAGCGACTAGGGTGGGCAGATATAGACAGGTTCATGTGTCCTTGTACTCTAACTGTCTGGTTCACATGACAATGCGCCCGACCAATCCAGCCCCAGCTTGCTGCTTGTATCAGCCTGCCACTACCAGTGGTGACTAGTCCGAAGAAGTTCGGAGATTTATCCATCAGAGTCATAATCTATCCGAGTCATGATATGCGTACTTGTACCGAATCAAAGCTGGATGTGCATATACTGTGGGGTCCGATGACCGTAATGCCGTTGCAGAACTAGAGTGGCGGTGCACTTGCTGAATCGAAAGAACATATTCCATGAGGTGAGAGTCTGAGAGAAAGATCCGAAGGAACGTTCCATGTACAGCAACCCATATTGGCTCAGCTTGTTGTTTTTTGTCCTGACCGACTCTGGCTCGGCTGTGTAGCGCCGCATCGCCTTGCCTCACTCGGTCCCTACTGCGTATTTCTCTACTCTATTAAACAGCTCGCAATAAATGACTCATAACCCTCTCTTCCCCACCCATCTACTCATTTCACTTCATCCAACTCTTCAACCCCAAACCTTTTCAAATGGATAATTTGTTTCGCAGGGTGAGCCAACAGACACTCGTAGATGCTTGGCAGATCTGGTTGAGCACTCTTCTAGCTCTCTCACCGTCCGGGTAGCCGATCCCCTCAAGGACATCCTCCTCCCTTGCCCCCCCACCGTCCGACGGGACACGGATCCCCCACCTTCGACTCTCAACCCGCCCCACACTGGAATCCCCAGAACACCCACAACCGCAACCAGTCCGTCCATGCCGCTCCAGCTCCTCCATCCGTTGGTTGGCCACCCAGCCCATCCTTTTCAGGCGCAACACAGGTCCAGGGCCTCTCTCGACCGGGAAATTCGGACAGCCATCCTCACCGCGACAACTGGACGGGCGGCTTCAGGCAACAGGGCAACTTCAATTCGCCGGGTACTGGCAATCAACCCATCGCTCGCTCAAACAGTATCTCCTATGCGCCGCATGATTCTCCGACTAGCGAGGAGAGAGACGAGTATGTTACGATTTCCACTCCATCCCACCGCTTTGCCTCTAACCTATATTTTCTCCTGGAGGGCTCTTAGTTGGTTTTATACTATAGACCAAAATAATGATGGGAAACTGTCTCACGAGGAACTGCGTACGTGCTCCATTTTTAAGATCCACTCCAAGTTTGGCTTAATTATTGTACAGACTATGCACTCCTGGCTAACGGGTGTAAGATTTTATTTTGTTCCCACCACAAGCGCCAAGGCTCACTGGTCCCCTATTTCCAGACAGGCCGTTCTCGGTCATCACGGTGAAATATCTCGTGAGCGTCTTTGTACGTATCTATCAATGTCCTTTCGAAGGCCCCCATGACATTTGTGTTGTAATAGGACCAAAATCTCGATGGCGTGATTGGCAAGGACGAGGTAAGCGGATGTTCGCCTTGGGCGTTTTACAGTTAGCTTATATGCCGTTGCACAGTTTGTGCATCTATGGAAATACCTGAATGTATGAACCGCACGACGTTCCCTTTTTCTTTCTGACGTTTGTAATAGCAATGGATACGAATGTTTGATTCATTCGATCGAGACGGTAACGGGAAGATAAGTATCACCGAGCTGGATGGAGCGTTGCGGCACTACAGGTAAGCTAGGCTCTCCAACCGCCCGGTCTTCTCTCACTAACGGGCGCTCTGCTCAGTGTTCATGTTGCCCGCGACGTCCTTGAGATGGTAATGAAAAAGTATGCCTCGGCTCCCGCCGCGCACACCCAGCATCGGCAACCTGATCCAGGTCCACAAATGGATCTGGATCACTTTGTCTGTGCATGCGTAAGTGTGCAAAAGATGTGCAAGCTGTACGATGATTGTAGTGCAGACGGGCGACCACGGATAAGTAAAAATGCCTTCCTCAGAGCCATCTTAGCCCTCCCTTGAGGGTATCTCCTGTCCCGATTATTTTTCACTTGCAGGGTGGTCTTTTCCCTTCCCTGTACATGATACCACCTAGCTCGGCATGATAATACTATCATAATAGTCGCAGTCCTGTAACATCTCTACTGTACACTAGTAATGCGTGCCCAACCCAGAGCTACTAGGTTTACTGTACAGTATGTATCGCTTCTACGTAACACAACAAATCTATTTTTTTTTCTAAACAGAACTGGGAATTTGGAATTTTAGATCCGTGAAGGACTGAGATAAGTCAAGGGGAGAGGGGAGGTGCCACTGTGGGTGCGTGGCCGCTGGACCCTCAAATTGGAACAGCATTGACGTTGGCATGAGAGCGGTAATCGATGCATAAGTCCTTGGCGCCAGTCTGTTTTGTCTATCCCCATCAGTCGGTAACGTACAGTATGCCCCTGGCGTCTGCGGTCGATGACTCCTCCGAGGCCCCGACTCGGACGTCCCAACTAGTCCACCTTCCCTTCCCTACCACAGACCTCCCAATCATTCTCACACAATTTTCTCAGACGGCTTCCAAGTTCTAACCTCCGTTTCCCCAAGAACCCCAGTTCGCCCACCAAGCTCCCGTTCTTCGTTCCGCCCAGCGCCTTCCCCCCTCCACCGTGAACACGATCCCTGGCCAAGTCACACACGTGCCCCCCTGGCAGCAGCACAGCCTCCGAGTCGTTGGCTGTGCTTTGAAGAATCACCATGACGGCCACGGTCTACCTTGGATATGGAGGAGACGCGCAACACTTCGAGTTGAGTTGACCGACGATTGTGGAAGGGGTGAGACTCGGTGAGGGACAATTCGGATGATATCATATGGCGAAGAATGGCACATCAATACAGTGCCATGAAATGGCTTTCCAGGACGTTCAATCCAGCTACGCGGGCGACGGTATCCCACGGACTCCCACCTACTGGCAGAAGACAAACGTCGTTGATTGCAGTCTGTCCTGCAGAATGCGGAGCTACGTCCCCAGAGCAACGCTCCGAAACTCGACCGTACCAAGCCGTTCGACTTCCAACAGTAACATTGCCAAGAACCTTGGCAAGAAGTCTGTGACGTATGAGGCCCAAGGGAAAAACTGCCGGTTTGAGCTTCTACCAGGCTCTCGTTTTCGCTGACTTTTCGCTGGTCCTTTACAACCGTCTTGGCAGGAACATGAAAGTTCCATGTTTTGGTCAAGATGTTACACTTATAGACTATAGGCTTCTCGGAGATCGCAGGCGCCTACTCAGCTCCAACTGTATCTGCTACGTCTCACCCTTCATCGTCATTCCCATCGGCGCCGAACCCTGAATGGACCGCCTGGTTAGTATACCATGGAGAAGTATTCGCGACATTCTCCTTCTGAAGTCCACGTTTCCTCCCTTCCGTGTCAGTTCGTCTGGCCACACACCAAGTCACACACTGCCCATAGTCAGCTAGTTCTGAATTGTTGAGTTTACCATACCAGCTGAGTATAATGCGTAGTGATTATGACTGCATCTGTATCTTTGTTACACTCTGCGGAATATAAATCCGGGTTCAAAAATAAATCATCGCCCTGTGGGTGTTCGTGAAAAGGGATGAAAAGTACTACTGTACAACGTTCTGTTATTTACTTTAGCCAAAAGTTGCTCCGAGTTCCCGACGACGCCCGAGGGTATCATGTGCAGTGGTTACCTCGCCGCGACTCCTTGCAGAGGGGCGTGATCATCGCTAGATTGGCTCAGAGCGTCAGACAGCAATCTCACTAGGCTTTTCCATACAGTAGGTAACCCGACAAGGGGAGAAAGGACGGATCTTGTTAGGTTGGGTCACAAGGCAGGCGTGCTACGGATGCGATGGTGGGGGAAACGGACCGAGCGATGGGACTTGGGTCAGAAGGAAGCATCAAAGAGGTATTTTGAGATTGACACCAAGATCGAAGGCTTCGAAGCTCGCGCGGATCCTAGGAAGCCGTCAGGGACAGGAATTTCGAGGAGTGCCGGGGTTAAGGAGTCCTCATCAGATCATACTGACATCGCAGAAGCGCCCTAAAAGGCCGAAATTCTGAGAATTATGGGGCCAAAGGGCCGTGAGGGTTCGTGGTAGCGCTAAAGATCTAAGCGTTAAATACAGAAAGAGCACGCTTCGGTTTTCAACTCTGAAAACATCACTATTCCCACCATTTGGCGTAGTGACATACGGGGAAGACCCCTAGAATATGGCCGTCTACAACGTCAGGGGTTAAGGTGAGTGTAATCGCCAAAGCAGAAACGACGAGGACGACATCCCCGGAGTCATCCAAGTGACAAGTGGGTCTGCGCTGGCCGACCGCATGTCGCTGCTCGCACCAAATGTCCATCTGTCCACAGCAACGTTACAGCAAAACGGGGCCCCGAAACGAAACGAAGATGCTTGCGCAGGAATAACTGCAGCTCGGTCATGCTGTCACGGCCTAACATCGTTATAGCAACCGACGGTACGATACCTGCAAAGCCCACAATACCATGATTGCCCTGTGTCTGACGAGTATTCCAGGTCCGCGCCCGGAATGGTAGAACGGCGCGTGATCCAGCCATGATGGATGCCGTGATATCGATCGAAAGTAGCGAACATTCGAGCATGGCACACCTAGTCTGCAACAGATGAACAACTGGCTTTTCCAGGTCCTTCCTCTTGTCGCATCTGTCGTGTTTACCTCTCAGCTCACAAGGCTAGTATGCGAATATATGTTCAATTATAAGCGTGAGGCCAGTCACCAGCCTTGTAGACCAGGAAGAAAGAGATACTCCATGGCGAGAGGTAATACTGTAATAGCGGCCGCGGATGAGATTGAAGTCGAAATAGTGTGCTAGGAAGGGAGTTCGAATGAAGGGGATGTGAAAAGGTGTAAGTGGCTTGTCGAGACTATATATAGTCACTCACCTATAGTACTCCTACAATAGTCGCTCTTGTTCTCGCCCAACTAGTTTGCCGCTTGGGGCCGAAGACAAGAGGCTCACAAACTCCGCTCTTGTCTAGCCCCCGACAAACTCTGAATGACAACTCCGAAGGGTTTCCGAGGTCAAAAAAGAACGTCGAAAGAACTTGATCGAGTTTGTGTTTGTTGAACCCTACATCGCCTTGTCACAGAAGCCCAGCCTTCCTGAAAATTACGGCCTATGAATCGTTTTCTGGATCACACTCGTGGAGATCGCGCGCGGGCCTGCCCAGTAGTCGAGACTCGGAAGAAGTGCGGGATGGGGCCTTGGTATGAAGATCCCGGGTGAATTCGAAGAGCTTCCGGTTTTATTGAGCGGTTTGCCACAAACAGCACGAGGCGGTGCATTGTCCACCTCCTCGCGGGGCGGCGTTCTCTAAATGGGTGGCGGTGTTCATCTCCCCGAGTCCCTGAAATTCGAGGGTAAAGGGAAGTGCGACGCTCATTTGACATCCCGCCGGCAATTGAACAACGAGGTATTGGGTGTGGTTGACATGGAGGAGCTAGTGTACACTTACTACCCTGTAAGCTTGAGCGGGTGCTAATCTTGGGAGTCAGATTTGGTCCTCCGCGGGAAAAGGCAGGGGACCTACTTGCGTCAGCGACGACAACATGTGTCGTGTACATGTCGCGGCTTCCCAGATAACGGCTGTAGGGATGACTGTAGGCATTAATCAACCTCACCGCGACACCACGCCGGCGCTCGGAGCCATTAGCAAAGGTGACGAGGTGCTGAAAGAAGGCAGGTAGGTCAAGACGTTGAAGTCGTCAGGCAGCGGCGTGGCATCTGGATGCATTGGCTGTGAGGCATTACCCAGTCTCGCCGCGACAGGGCCAACCCTCGGAGTTATCAGCAAAGGGGACGAGGCAATGAATGCATGTGGTATGAGATTCTGAAGTCGTCAGGCTGCGGCGTGGCATCTGGGTGCATTGAACGGACCAGTGCTACTTGCCGCTCCCTGATAAGCGGAGCGAGCAACACACTCCCACGGTTTTACGAGACATGATCGTAAAACCTCGAGGCATACACGCTGGGTCCACGACGATCATAAAACACAGACTTTTTATAACATCATGTAGCCGGAGCACGGCGACCACTCAGCGTGCGGAGAGTGCCAGGTCTTCTTCACTGAACCGATTCCCACAGGAAAGTGGGAGGGAGACTGGTAAGAAGCGAGAAAAGAACCGGAACGACAGCCGGAGATGATGCATGATGTGGTGCGCTTGTTATACGGCAACTGAGCGACTTGAGTTGGTTTGTTCATGTGAAGCGTGTTGACGTGAGATATAAATAGACAGTTTCATGTGTCCTAGTACAGTTCCCGGCTCCTGAGCAGTGGTCTGTCTGGCCCACATGACGATGCACCAGGCCAATCAAAGCCCGGAAGCAAGCTTGCACCAGTCTGCCAGTGGTTCATCGCTAGCAGAGAAGTTCGGAGAACGGCTGTTGATATATCCATTCACTGGCAGAGTCATAAGTTATCACGAGTCATAAATATGCGTAATTGTACCCTTGAAAGATGAATCGAAGCCTTCCACACGCTGGATCTCCACATGTACATACTGTAGTGTTCGATTGTTCCAATCCAGTTCGGATTCACAAAAAATCGTGTGGCGGATCCTTTTGCTTGGAATGGATGTCCGGAGGGGCGGTGAAAGACCAGTCAGTTTGCGCAATTGCCACAATTTGTCAGCAATTAATTTGTCAGCGATCCCATGACTGCTGTTGCACCGGATTGGTTGCACCGGATTGGTTCCAATGGTTCGTTTCGTTCCTCTCTGCGCTCCTACCTTTTATACTGCTTGCAATGCATACTGCAATGACTAACCCCTTCACCACTTCTTTCATTCCACTTCGTCCAACTCTTTAGCGCTAATGGATAATCTGTTCCGCAGGGTGAGCCGGCAGACACTCGTGGAGGACTGGCAGGTCCGATTAAGCACTCTTCTAGTTCTCTCCCCGCGACCGTCGTAGTGACAGACCCCAATTCGCCTCATCCCCAAATACCCACAACTCCCACATCCGCATGCCATCCGTCCAAGGCGCGACACAAGGCTCTTCCTCCACCTATTCCGTGCAAGCTCAACAAGGAAACCCCCCTCGTTATGATAGCCAACCTCGCCACGAAGGCCCTCATCCAGGCGGCTTCAGGCAACCGGGCAACTTTACCTCGCCGAGTGCCAATCATCCCATTGCTCAAACAAACAGTTTCTCCGAATATGCGCCGCCTCCGGCTAGCGCAAGGAATTCCGAGTATGCTACGGTTTCTACTACATCTCACGGCATTACCACTAACGTATATTTTCTTCCTGGAGGGCTCGTAATTGGTTTTTTGCTATAGACCAAAATGGTGACGGAGAGCTGTCTCACGATGAGCTGTGTACGTACTCCTTCTAAGATCCACCCCCAAGCTCGGCTCAATTATATTACAGGCAGTGCGCTCTTGACTAACGGTTGTAAGATTATATTTTGTTCTCACAAGATCCAAGGCCCATTAATCCCTTATTTCAGACACGCGGTTCTCGGCCGACACGGTGAGATATCTCATGAAGACCTTTGTATGTATCTGCCAGAGTCCTTTCGGATGCAGACACTCATACCACAACAGGACCAAGATGGAAATGGTGTGATTACCTTCGATGAGGTACGCAGATGTTTGCCCTTGATTAGAGCGTTTAAAGCTTATGTGTACACAGTTTGAGCCTCTGTGGGACTACATGAATGTATGGACCGCACGATGTTCCCATTCTTTTCTGACGCGGCAATAGCAATGGATACAAATGTTTGATTCTTTTGATGAAAACCGTGACGGGATAATCAATACCACCGAGCTAGGCCACGCGTTGGCGAACTATGGGTACGCTAGGCTCTCCAACCACTCCGTCTTCTCTCACTAACGGGCGCTCTGCTCAGTTTACGTCTTGCCCACGACGTCCTTGACATGGTAATGGAGAAATATGGTTACGGGCCCCCCCGAAGTCGGCAACCTGGCTATGGTGGTGTTACAGGTCCACATATGAATCTGGATAACTTCGTCTCTGCATGTGTTGGTGTGCATAAGATGTGCGAGCTGCACAACGATTGTAGTCCACAAGGACAGCCACGGATGAGTAGAGATGCCTTTCTTAAAGCTGTCTTATCTCTTCCTTAAGGGCTTCCAGTGCGTCCCGACATTCCCTTTATTTTTCACTTGCGGGCTGGTCTTCCCATTCTTATTGTTGTAACATCATACCACTGGCTCGCCATGATAATGGTCGCAGTCCTGTGGCACCTCTACTGTATGCTAGTAATCGGGTGCCTCACTAAATTTATGTATAATGACAGATGCCTCCCTTTCCCGTAATACAAACATTTCTAAACAGAACTTGGACCTTGGAAGGCTACCGCAGGATAATGTGAGGTCGTGCGTGCGGGCTTGTAGGGCTGCCTGGGGGGCTGACTCGGCTGAGAGTTGACTCAGTTGAGGTTACATTGAGCATGCGCGTGTGAGCGATCAAGCTATCAAGCTATATCAAGCTCGATCGAGCCTCACGGTGCCAGTGCGCTTGTTTTATCCCCATCAACAATAAATACCTGGCGTCAGTCGTACCTCCGACTCCGAGGCCCCGAGGTCCAAAAGTGGTCCTAACGAGTCCAATTGCCGCCTTCCCTTCCTCTACCACACATTCCCGATTCCCGTTCGCTCGTTCCTTCATTCTCACATGCTTACAACCTCCTAACTCCCAAGGGCACGGTTCGCCGGACTTCGCCCTAACTCCCGTGCTTCGTTTCTCTAGCCTTCCCATGGTTTCCATTTACTTGCCACCGTCGTGACCACGCACCTCATAGCAGCAGCACCTTGAGCAGCACAGCCCGTCGGCTGTGTTTGAAGAATCATCACATGGCAACACGTCTTGCCTAGGAGACGCGCGACGCTTGACCAATGATTGTGAACGGGGTGACTCGGTGACTCGACGGTGAGGGACAATTCGGATGACGTCTATAGCGAAAAATGGCACTTCCATACAGCGCCATGGTGAAACGTGCGTTTACTGTAAAGATGAAATGACTTTTCAGGGCACTGACCGTGACGTCGGTGACGACGGTGTCCACCTATTGCGTAGTACACAAGTACTGCCAGAGGACAACTATGTCGTCATCGTCGTGAACCCGACTCGTGATGGAAACTTGGCTGTACAGTGTACAGACGCGTTCCCACTTCCAAAGACTAGTCTATATACGACTGTATGGCCAAGGAAATGGGGTGACATACAAGGGAAAAACTGCCGGTGACCCGGAGAGCATCTTCCAGGCTCACGTCTCGTCCACAAGGCCGGAATTATAGTCTTGTCCTTTGACTATGCCGCGGCGTACCTGCCTTGTTCTAACTGTTTTCGCTGACTTTACGCTGGGCCTTCACAACAGTCCTCGGCAGAAACATCCATGTCTTGGCAAGACGTTGCAGTACAGGCTTCTCGGAGACCGCAGGTGTTACTTAGCCCCAACCATGCTTATCTGCGCCGATTCTGCGGTATCTCATCCCTCAAGGCCTCATGGGTCATTCCAATTGGCGAACCCTGGTCCCTGAATAGATCTCTTTGTTATACCACGGAGATCACTAACGCGATATTCCCCTTCTAAAGTCCATGTTTTGCTCCCGTCCATGTCAGTTGGGTCCGCTTTCATTGAACGGAGATCAGGGTGGGGACTGGATATCACTTCCAAGATCCGATCGGACCTTAGGATTCGAGACTCTCTTCTCTGGATGAGGCATCAGGTTGCATCAGGCTGCATCAGGCCTCAGGCGCCAATCATGACGACCCGGAACATACACGGAATCGCCGCTTGGTCGGGCCCGCTCCATCTGAAGTTCTGAACCACTCTGTTTGCGATTCCCCATTGTCAGCAACTCGTTTCTGGCCAGTTGCAACCGGTTTCGATCTGAGCATCGCATACGTACCGTATTCGAGGGTGCATTCTTGACACGAGGAGGTCACAGCAAGGCCGCCGATTTCGAAGTCTGATCGATCACGTCAGAATTTGATTGCTCACGCCATAGCCTTGTTACTGCGCCCGACGCCCAGGAACAGATTTCGCAGCTCGCCAGACCCCATGATAATGTTTTGGTTACTTTGGTATCTCTGAATTAACGACGAACAAAATGGTCTCCCGCCGCAATGAATTGCCCTATCTTACAGCGATTTCCGAACTATGGCCCCGCTTGACCAAATTACAACTAACGTTTGACAGCGGGGTTCATAGTTAAGTAAAATTGAAATTATCTAGATATAGTTATCTGGAACATTTGGTGTATTAAAGGGTATCTGCTCATACCCTGTAGTGAAGATATATAATTTATTGTTTAAATTTCTACATAATTTAGTGTAGAAAAAGGATCGCATGAGCTACCGAGCCTATTCACCTCAGCTAGTCCTCAGCCTATGCGCGCGTTTTTTGAAAAAGGACCATAGTTTGGAATCGCTGTACCAGTATGTTTGCGCCGTGTCATGACCTGCACGCGCCGCATATACCCGTGGGTGTTTTCGTTCGCGCTCCTGTGCCCCTTCCTGCGTGTGGCACGGGTCTTCTATTTAAACCCCCGCATTTTGCCAGTGATATGTCGTGAATATTTCCGATGAGCTGGCAGCAACCACCGCCACCACCACCATCATCGTTCCCGCAGCCCTTTGGAACGCCTCGGTCCGCTGACCCCTCGCAATATGCGGCTGGCAACTCCGCCTACCGTCAACCAGGTCCGCCATCAGGGCACACTCATCCCTCGCAAGTGAGTTTTCATACATTACGCCCTTGGTGCCTGTGTGGTGCCCTCAATTAAACCACGACGGTTTCTAGTGTACAATTCTGGCGTTCCTTCTTCCCAACAATACCCTTCCCAGCAACCACCAAGCCTACCACCCATCCCTCACGCAGATCAACACACCCAGCTGGACCCGCATACGAATATGAGTCCTCATATCCTTCCGCACCTGCACCCACACCCACATCTGGATCTGTCTCCCACTATCCATCTTATCCTGATTCTGCAAGATATGCATCCACCAACTCGTCGAACATGTCACCACACATGATGCAGCGTACTGTGTCGATGCCCATGCCCGTTCACCACCAATACCCAACACGGTCAGTGCCCCATGATGGGTCGCCTCCAAATATCACGCACCCTCCATCACATTCAGAGATGTGGCCGCAACCCACCCCCCAAAGTTGGAGCCATCGTGCGTGTACTATACTATTATCACCAACAGTGTTTGTGTGAATAACACTTTACGAATTACGATTGACAGCCGACGCGAATGAAGGAGGGGGTGATTGGGACAGTGATGGAGAATTTGAACAAAGCCCAGAAGGCGCGAGCCACTTGCAAAAGAAGTCGCCGCCGGGTCACCCCTTCGGTTTGGTTAAGAAACAACGTGAGAGATTGACATTATACATTATTGGGGTATTATTGAGAAGATGCTCAATTCTAACCAAACGCTGCCCAGGCAAGAAACCAGACAAGAGCCCCGACAAGAGCTTTCCGAGTGGGTCGCCATTATCCATCAAAATTCCCTGTAGATATTGTAGGAGGATGAGCCCTCGTGAAATAGTAGAACGCTTGGGTGGGTTCTGTTGCGTCGAGCACAGGCATCAGTGGATGTAAGTGGTTATTATTCTGCCTCTTTGCGAGGTTATCAACTGAATACCGTCCCCCATTACTGTAGCGCGGAACATCAATAACGGAGATAGTTACGTCACCCTTCAAAGCTCACATGGAGGACGGACATCCCGAGGGTCGCAAGACACCTGGAGTTAGCTCCGCTGTATCGTGCTCCTCACTTTACTGTACCACGAGTTGGAATATCGTTTTACAGTAAAGATTGTAGGTTGTGTGGCGTTATTGTAAGAGCCTGATACAAGTGGTATGTCATCCAACTAGCAGTCATGGGTGAAGGTATAAGAATATAGGCTCCTTTAAGAGAGCGAGCGCGGAGGTGAATTTGGCTTGTTAGGTTCAAATTATTTAAGTGACCGAAGCAGATAGTGCCTCACCTCAGATGCAGTGCGCTCAATACTAAGCACGGCACTGACATAACTAAACCACAAAAAATGCGCCATGAATATGCATGAATACTGATTCACAGTGCAAATTTCCGGTTTCCGGAGAGATGGGACCTGACACGTGACATCCCAGAAAAAAAACTCCGAAATCGGAAGGGCAATTTACTGTTTCCCGAGTACTGTAACACCCCGAAACTCGATTTATACCTCTGCAATCCGTTATCTCACCAAGAGACTGGTCTATTACGCATAGCTGAGGAGCCCGACTCTAAATAACTGATGGAACACAAAAGTGACAAAACTTCCTGGTGACGACTTAGTTCAGCAGGAACGTCCACCTCTTTTTCATGTGTGTGCCCTTTTCTCATATCAACTCGGTACGAGGCCGGAGCTATGGTCCTTATCATTTTTATGCGGCTTGTCTCAATTCCCTATTTCCGTCGACTCCGTGCTGGGCTGCTTGTACACTGGTGCTTAACAGGCACATGAACGATGCTGGCTACGCATTGGCATTGGTAGGGATCTTGTAGTACAGAACTGGTATTTTCGAAGATCACAGGTGCATACTTGGCTCCTAGGATGTGCATCGCATGATTCGCATCGCATGTCTCCCGGACATTTCCGTCGACGAGCGTCCTGGAGCTTATCTTGAGTGTTCGTGAACCCTGCATTACGACAGACAAGTATTCCTTACCAGGATGACGTTTTTAACATATGCTAACCGCGGGGACACCCACCCCACAAGCGGGCCGCAGATGGTAAGTTATCCCGTCTGTATACTAGGGCGTTTCCACCTCTTCCGCAGATCGTCTCAAATCAATTGGTCCACTTTCGCTGAAGGTGGATCTATAAAGGAAGGACTGGATCTTAGAGGCACTGTGACAACGGGCCCTAGGGGTCAAGATTCTCTTTGCATGCCGTCACAGTCGCTTGCTTAAATGGACCGGACTCGCAACGACTCGGACCATTGACACAGAAATACATGCTGTCAAGCATCCCTGTTGCTTTGTCCATCTCCATCTGAGTCCTGCTTTTTGCATCCCTATGCGGAATGTCTTTCCCCATTGTCGCTGGCAATATCTAGGTCAGCCTCGTGTCCAGCACCGAATGGCAGAACCTACAGTAAGCGATACACTGGCATCCTCCCATTCTCGATGCGTTTGCTGACAAATGGTTCAAGATCACGTGGGATGAACAAAACGAAGCTGCACGCTTTCTGCACGCTTTCTCGTTCGCGGAAGCTTGAGAAACTTCCTCGACACGAGGAGGTGATCGCGGAGGGCCACCGGGTGGTGCAATAGCCGAATCAGAAGTCTGGTCCATCACATTACGTCCTGATAGTGCCGTTTCCTCTCACTCCGCCCAACACCCATCGGGACCATCCTTCTGCTCCCCTTTGATCATGATATTGTTTCAGTCTCTGAAATCGAAGGCAAGGAAACGCTCTCCTATCATAGATTGACCGGGTTTCCTCCTGGAGTCACTGCCATGCAGAACCAGAGATGAACACCGAAAACTTAAGATAATTTCAGCCCCGATGTACAACCCATTTTTGCAGGTAGGCTAGCGCCGGTGGTCATTATCC
Source organism: Russula vinacea (assembly GCA_022376525.1). Taxonomy (NCBI): domain Eukaryota; kingdom Fungi; phylum Basidiomycota; class Agaricomycetes; order Russulales; family Russulaceae; genus Russula; species Russula vinacea. Next base: position 144,329 of record WTXL01000043.1, read on the forward strand.
CCGCTTGTTCACAGGGAGAAGTGCTGATAAGAACACGCGGGCGCCTCATGTTGTCCATGGGTATGTTTCTGCTCATGGACTGCGCCTCCTTTCTGGGTGCAGCGTGGACCTATTTAAACCCACCGCACTTGCAAAGCGCCTAGTCGTGAATAGTATCGTACTGATGAATATGCAGCAGCGGCCACCACCACCACCAGAAGCATTCCCGGAACCCTTTGCAAAGTCTAGGTGCGCAAATCGCACGCCAAATGCGGCCGGCGCCGACTATACCTACCTACAAGCAGGTCCGCCACCCGGGAACATCCATGTTCCGCGAGGTGAGATTTCGTACATCACGCCTGCATGGTGCGCTCGTTGATCCCAAGTTATAGTGCCTAGTCCTAGCGTACCTCCCTCCATACAACAGCCGCGACCGGGCGCGCCCCCTCCCATACATCGATCTACGTACCCCTCACACGTACCCGCGCATGCGGACCCGCCCTCATATGAATATGCGTCACATCGACCTGCGCCCAAACCTTCGTCAGGATCTGTCTATCACCCACCATTCCCTGTCCCTGTTATACCACCAAGAAAGTCAACCGCCGACTTCTCGGGGCCGCAGCAATCTGCGTTCCAGCCTTCAAAGGCAAACCCTTCACTCGTTCACCCAAATACCGCTCTATCAGACCTTATCATGATTCACGCCCCCGAGCACCATGCCATCACTCCCAGAGCCGTGGAGCTATCGTGCGTGTGGTACATTAGTATGCCATGCAGTGCTTGTGTGACTAATACTTAACTATCAACGGTCAAAGTGCATGAACAAGGGGATTTCTCGAATACCGACAAGAGACCACGTGAGTTGGTCGGCATTATCGTGGAAAGGGGCTCACTTAAACCAAACATCGCCTCACCCTAGGTCAACCAACGCGCCAAGAGACTGCCCCGGCGAGTGTATCCTCAGAACTTCGCTGTGAGTTATGTCGGCGTTTGAGCTCTCGTCACGAAGTGGAGCGCTGGGGTGGATTCTGCTCCGAGAGACACAGGTGGGAGTGGTTAGTGGCTATTGTTCTACCTCTCCGGGATCGACAGCTGATTATTGTACTGTCGAACTCTAGGGAGAATATCCCCCGGGCATAGTTACGCCATATGCTACAGGCAGACAAATGGTGCTTTGTCTATTTTCCCTGGGAGGCGTGTTGACGGTGCCGATTGGAGGATGGGCACCTGCAGGTCGCAAGACCATTTCAGATGTGTCACGGTCCTGTCTGTACGTACGGTTCTACAAGTTCTAGATAGCCAATTCAAGGTTATGCGGGTTTGAGAAAGTGTATAGCAATCATGCTAAGGAATGGCATGCCTTCGAGATCGCCTCGACTGTTCAACACTTTTTGGATTCGACTTATTTTTAGACCATGTGGACAAATACCATACCCCTTACAGTTCTCCGCCTCAGCGCACAGCTACTGTACTGAAGATGTGGTCGCGGTGGAAACGCCAAGGGAAAAAAGGACTCGGCAGCGCAGGAAAGGAAATAGTACTCTATATTTATCGATTAGCGCTGGCGAAATAGAATCGAGGGGCGTGGATCAAGATCAGGATCAGATTCAGGAAGCAACAAAGCTATTAATAAATTACGGTACGAGTTATTGAGGCCAGTCACTCAACGTCACCCCCCAACCCATAATCCTATAACTGGCACGGAAGGGTTACTGTATCCTAACTCGGGGCAGAGGTGGCCGGGTCTTCCCGGGCTCAGGTCTGTCTGTCCGATCGATCAATTGGGCGAACTTGAGCATTCAGTCGACAGGCGCTGTATACTGCGCGGGTCCAGCTCTCGTCCAGGGTACAGGGCATACAGGTCTGGTGACCCTCATGCCGTACAGCTAGCCCCAGCACGCTACATGGTCAAGTGATCACGATCCTGGTGGATAGTTCCGTAATAACTCCTTTTTTTTCTCATGCAATGGCCATTGAGTATGAAAAGTAGGAGCCTGCAAGTTGAATTGGGCATCAAGAAACGAAGTACAGTACAGTACATCGCGCAAGTAGTCAATTATTTGGCAGCCGCTCCTGTGGCGACAGTGCCATAATTACCGTAAGGTAACCACCGATGCGTACAACCACAACTGAAAAGGGCTTTTGGAGGAGGGGACACAAGGACAAGCAATGCCATTCATTCCGGATTCCTGCGATGGATTCGAAGAGCCAGGATCAGACAGTGGGATGGCCGTTATATTTCCTGGCTTGGGGAAGCAAAGTCTGCGTATGGCCCAGGTCACCAGGTGTTTCCATTCCGATGTGTAATGATATTGTTACTCGAGAAAGGAGGTCTAGCGAGAGTAGTTACCTTGGTACCCTGAGAACGTAGACGGGTTATTCGAGTAATTCGACTGGTATGTAGTAACATCTTGAGACTGTTGCGGGGTTGGCATTGCGCTTGATCTCTGATTCGTAGGAAGCAGAAGTAGCTGTCAATATTGGGATATTGGGCCCAGAATCCCCAGATGCAAACGGATTGTGATTGTTGCACACAAAAGACCTGACTCGGCTTTTGGCGGCCCAGCGCTTCCGGCGGAAGCTGCGGCCCGGCCTTGCAGTACCCGTACCAGACTCTATTGTACTGTATCTTTGTACTAGAAGCTTCCATGAATTTGCTACCACGCAATGTCCACCACCATCCGAATTGGCACACAGCCGTACACAGTTAAACGGCGATAGTTTGGAAATTGGATACGAGACGTCGGAATTTCTCAGAAAAGGGCCCTGACGTGAGGTTCTAACCGACCTCGTCCTTTATTTATATTTATAGTGAGACGGCTGTGCATTTCCACAGGGAATATCAACGTACGACATTCATGCCATTCTCACTCTTGCTCTTCTGCGAGAGCTTTTCGTCATGCACACCAAAGGATACTACCAAGCCCTTGACTCTTGAGTCGTACAAGATTCCTGACGACGGCAAACCGCTCCGAGCGCTGGACGTCCACACCATTGTGACTCCATCCCCACGACCCCACTATACATGCCTCGATCTTTTCCGTGCCTTTCCCCGCTGATGGCGTCATGGCGAGTATGCGCATGCGGTTTTTACGGCACATACTACACGCGGAATCACTGCCTGTATCTGTGTTTGTGTGGGAACCTCGTGGAAAGCAGTGCAGTTCTGTTTGTAGCCCAAGTGATTACCAAAGGTGGAAATCGGCCTTTACATCTCGCCCCACAGGTGCATGCTCGTCTCCTAGGATGCTAGTGCGCACGTATGGGTCCCTATCTCATATCAACTGAGGCTCAACTCGCTACGGGGCCGGAACTATGGTCCTTACACCTTTCATATGACTCAGCGTACGTGTGGCTCTATTTTTGTTGACTCTACGCTGGGCCACTTGTACACCGTTGCTAAATAGGCATATGAAAGGTACATGCTATGCATTGGGACCTTGCAGTACCGAACTGGTATTTTCGAAGTCCACAGGTCCATGTGCATAGTTAACAAGGAGGGACCGGGTCTTAGAGGCACTGTAACAGTTTATTGGACCCTAGGGTCAATATTCTCTTCTCAGGGTAAGGGCATGCCGCCACTTTCGCTCGCTTAAATGGACGGGCCATGGATCAGATTATCAGAAGTTCAGAACTCGCAACGACCGGAAATACATACTGTCGAGCACCACTTTTGCTTTGTCCAACCCAACTGATTCCTAATCTTGCATCCCCTATGCAGTGTCTAGACCAGCCACTCGTGTCCAGCACCGCTGAATGGCAGAATTCAAGCGATACTAGTATCCTCCTATTAAAGGCCTATGAGTTTGCTGACAAATGGGTAAAGATCACGTGGATATATAACCGAAGAAGCAGCACGCTTCCCGTTCACGGACGTTCACGGAAACTTTCTCTACACGAGGAGGGTGATCGCGGAGGGCCACCGGGTGGTCCAGACAGCTGACTCAGAATCCCGATCCATCATGACATGTCCTGATAGCGCCGTTTTCCTGTTTCTGCGCTCCACACGCACACACACCCAGGAACTGATTCTCGTCGGGAGCATCCTCCCCTCCCCTTAATATTGCTCCAGTATCTCAGAAATTGCAAGAAACGGAACGCTTTCTTGCATTGAATGTTTTTTTCTCCTGGAACCTGAGATGAAAACAAAAACTGTAAAGCCGCAATTTACAACCTTGCGCCAGCGATCATTGCCTCCGCTTCGCGTTCACATGTAGAAGCGCTGATAAGAACACGCACGCGCCTCATGTTGCCGTAGGTGGTCCGTTCTGTTTTCGCTCATGGACTGCGCCCCCATCTTGGGTGCGGTGTGGACCTATTTAAACCCACTGCATTGCAAAGCGTCAAAGTCGTGAATATTACCGTACTGCCAGTGATGAGTAGGCGGCCACCAACACCACCAGAGACATTCCCGGAGCCCTTTCCAGAGCGTCGCACGCAAAATACAGTGGGTGGCAACCCCTATTACCTTCAAGTGGATCCGCCACCCGGAAACATTCATGACCCGCGAGGTGAGTTTTCGTACATTACGTCCTCGGTGCCTGTGTGGTACGCTCGATTGAGCTCCCAGTTATAGTGCCCAGTCCTAGTAGCGCACCTACTGCCCTACCGCAATCTTCTCTCCAGCAGCGTCCGCGTCTGCCCCCTCCCATACATCGAGCTACGCACCCATCTTTAGATGTACCAGCACCTCCGCCCCAGCCCACATACCGTGACGAATATGCATCACATCGACCTGCGCCCCAACCACCGTCGGGGTCACATCGACCTGCGCCCCAACTCCCGTCAGGATCTGTCTCCCATCACCCACCATTCCCTGTCCCTGTCATACCCTCGAGACAGTCAAATGTCAACTTCTCGGGGCCGCAGCAACTTATGTTCTCACATTCAACGGCAATCTCCCCACCCGTTCCCCCAAACTTGAACACCACTCTGTCAATGCCTTATTATGATTCATCCCCCCCAGACACCGCGTACCCGTCATCACACCCAGAGATGCCGAGAGAGCCGCGGAGCTTACGTGCGTGTTCTACGTTAGTATGCCCTACAGCGTTCGTGTGACTAATGAATAACGATCAACAGTCGATGAGTATGACCAAGAGGATGTCTCGAGTGACGATGATTTCGAACAACGCCCAGAAGGTGCAAGCAACTCGAGTGGTTACATACGAGGGAGGGGACCGCCAGACCCCCCTTCGCTAGGAAACCACGTGAGTTGTTCGGTATTATCATACCAAGAGGGTCACTTTAACGGTTTAATCAAACATCACCTCACCCTAGGTCGACAAAAGCGCCAATCGACGACCTCAACGAGTGTACCCTCCGAACCCTGTAAGTTATGTGCGCGTTTGAGCCCACGGAGCGAAGTGGAACGCTTGGGTGGATTCTGCTCTGAGAGGCACAAGTGGGACTGGTCAGTGATTGTTATTCTACGTCTTTTCAGGATCGACAGCTGATTCTCATGCTTCCTGATCACTCAGGGAGAAGATGGAATTTCCCTGTGGGTTATGTGGGCGTTTGAGCCCACGTAGCGAATTGGACCGCTGGCGTGGATACTGCTCCGAGAGGCACTGGTTAGTGATTATTATTCTACCTCTTCAGGGAGCGACAGCTGATTACCATTCTTCCCAATCACTCTAGGCAGAGCGCGAATCAGCCCAGGAGATAGTTACGCCACATGCCGACGAATGGTGCTAGTTATTGCAGGTCTATATTCCAGGCATGTGTGTTGACGGTGCCCATTGGAGGATGGGACCGCAGGGTCGCAAGAATAGCTCTGATTTGTCCCGGTCTTCTCTGTACGGTTCTACGAGAACTGAAATAGCGAATCCAAAGTCACTAAGCGAGTTTGAGAAAGTGTATAGAAATCAAGCTAAAGAATGGCATACCTTTGAGGATGCGTCAACTGGTGACACGTTTGGAGCTATACTATACGCTTACAGTACAATTTCTCTATCTCCGCGCAGAGGTACTGTACTGAAGAAGTGGTCGCGGTGGAAACGCCAGGGGGAAAGACTCGGCAGTACTGACAAGAAAGGAAAGTGTATCCGATCCCCATCAATTATTGCTGATAGAATCGACGGGCGGGGATCAAGATCAGAAGCAATAAAGCCAAGTTATAAAGTACGGTCCGAGTCATTGGCGCCAGTCCTTAGCGTAGGCTCTCCCCCCTCAACCCATCCTACCACTGGTACGGAACGAGATACTGAACTACTCCGAGCAGAGAATGTCTGTATACGGGTACATGGATGCGTGGCCAGATGGACTCCCCGGGCTCAGGGAGTCAAGGTGGCTGTCTTTCCCATTGGTCATTGGGTCCGTGCGTGGGATCATTCATCTACTTGACGGGCGCTGTATGGCGGGCGGGCCCAGCCCATCCAGGGTCCGGGGCATCCAGGTCTGCTGACCCCCATGCCGCAGTTAGCCCAGCACGCTACATGGTCAAGTGTTCAAGATCCCGTCTCGCAGGTATATAGTGCCGTAATAAATGTTGATGTAATGCACATTGGGTATGCTGTATCAAAAAGTAGGAGCCTAACAGTTGAATTGGGCGTCAAGAAACGAAGCACAGCGTATCGCGCAAGGTAGTCAATTCTTTGCTAGCCACTCCTGTGGCGACAGTGCCCTAACTAAAGAAACCAACGATGCGTACAACCACAACTGAACGAAGGCTTTCGGAGGAGGGAACAAGAAGAAGCAATGCTATTCATTTCGGATTCCTACGATGGATTCGAAAGGGGAGGTCAGAGAGTGGGACGGCCGTTGTATTTCCTGGCCTGGGGAAGCGAAGTCTGCGTATTGGCTTGCGTATTGCCCGCAATATTTCCGGTTCCGATGGTCGATGATATAGTTACTTGAGAAGGGAGGTCCATCGAGAACGGATTACCGTGGTACCCGTACTCCGGGAACGTAGCAGGGTTATTCGGGTCCTGTGTGTTCCGTACGGAATTGGGAAGAGAGCGGCCACGTGAGGACACACAAGGGCATCGCGGGGCACTAATTCACGTACATAGAGCCTCATCTTAATGGGTGGCCTGGATAATGGTGACGGAGCAAAAGTCCGTTCATCCGACAGTGGCAACTGCGGCTGAGATGTCGCGGCGGTTGCGTGTATGGCGGGCGTCTCCTGTGAAGGTCGTCGTCTATAGAAAAAGACCGAGGTAACGACGGTGGAGATTGCTGCTATGCTACCAATGACGACACCCGCAATGGCAATCGTGTTTGGGCTGCCACCCTTTCGGGGTGAAGGCGTGGGAGATCCAGTGAAAGACGCGCTGGAAGAGGACGTCGGAGTATCAGACACGCCTGAGGGGCCGAGTATAGAGCCTAGAATCAATCCAGGACCAAGCTCGGGATATCTAAGAAAACGTGGAGTGAGTCCATAACTAGGGGGAAAGACAGGGCAGACGATGCTTACCACCGACGATAGACGATTTTTTGGCGTTCCAACAATCCTCCTTCTGGTGCATGTTGTCATTACGCAGTTAAGAAGGAAAACTTAGTGACGTACTGTGACATCAAGAAGGGCCCACTGAGGGACACGAATCCCCGAAGGGACAGGGTTTGGGAATCTGCAGTCAATTACAAAGTTAAACGCAATGGACTCTTTGCTGCCACAAGAAACCCACGACATGGGAGGCAGAGTCTTTGCGCAGTTGGCCACCCATTCCAACCAGCTAATGACAGATACATAAGCCGCCGAGAGTTGAGAAGACATAATGGCCGCACGTAATCCATTCCTGTCCTTGGCAGCCGCCACATGCGCTAAAGAGCGAATACCCGACGGTACTGCAGTAGCACAAGTCGCCACTCTCATTATCTATCGGACCACTGTACCGAGATCGCGGGGACAGCGAAGGTACTGTGAAATCTATAAAGAGATGAAACCATAAGGCAAGTACAAGCAAACAACAGAAAAAACTCACTCCCCCCATTACATGTGGCCATCATGTTCGCCAAGACTGTGCACGGGGTTTGGCTGAGAGAGTTGAATGTCTGAACACATGCATTAGATTAAATAGCCGCCAAAGGATGTATTGTCGGAAACCGCGAAAAGAATGCGTACCCAATCCCATGTATCCAAGGTGCAATTTGGCGCGGAAACCTGAACTTGGGCGACAGAAAAGGCAGAAAAGAAAACCAAGGATACGAGTGGCGCAGTGACTCGGAGGAGGGACATCATTTCGTATGAATCGTGTCCGACAGCCCTACAGGTGGGGGGACTAGACGATATTGGACATGGCGCTCAAATGCATCGTTTTGTAAGGTTGGTTCGGGTTCCCTGTGTTGGGAATTTATGTTATAGAAGTGCTATCGTGGTATTGCCCATCGCGGCGCCATTGGCTGTTAAATCGGCGGGTGTCAGACTCAATATGAGTCGGAAAGACAAGACCAACCTTGCCAGTGCTTCGTTGCGGCGCGAGAAGCAAGATGTGTTAGACTGCTCCTAATTTTAGTTTACACAAATTCGATTTTTAGTCAGGGAGGTAACGTTACCTTGTTTCTCCTGCGCGTAAGCGAAGTTTTGTGTGTCCTCGACGTCCGTTTCTGAAGAGGGCCTGTAATTGAGGTTGTAAAGTTGAAGACCGCGGGACTCGTTAGATCACTGCCGATTTCGGAGTAAGTCAGACCATAAAGTTGTTCTGCATGCGAGCGCCAAGTTAAATTGACACAGTGAAGCAAGGTGTGAGTATGATGGGAGGAATTACTGCACAGTTGTCTTCTTGACAAGATGATGGCCGAAAGCCGCGGTAGTAGCTCAGCGCCACAATGGCTTCTAGCCGGCTTAGGCCCAGCTCAATTCAAAGCCGCGGCGACCTTGCAGGCGGCTACAACGGTCCATATGTGACGTTACACCAAGTCTGTCTCTATGGTATACCAAGAAGACGCCATGGCCAAAAAAACGCCCCGTACCTGCCGTACCAAGCCCGGTACTACAGGTGCCAAAATCTCAGGCTTACAGGCGCCACATGCGGGTTCAGTTAGCCTACTGTGTATAAAGAACAAAGGTGATGAAACCACTGAAAGCGCACCGTAAACTAGGGTGCGGAAACCGAGGCAAAGGTCCGACCGCCGAAGAAGAGGTGTGCGACTGCGGCCATCACAGGCAGTGTGACCGGCCGTGACGCGTGATGGATCACGTGTGTACAACCCATTTTGAGGCTAGCGCTCATTACCCCCGCTTCTCCTTCATAATCGCTGATAAGACTTGGATAAGAACATACACGCGTTTTTGCTCATAGACTGCGCCCCTGTCCAGGTGAGGTGTCACCCCCGGCGTAGGTCTATTTAAGCCCGTGAAGTTGTGAATATTACCGTACTGATGCAAGTACTGATGAATAGGCAGCGCCTGCTACCAGCACCAGAAGTATTCCCGGAGCCCTCTCCAAAGTCTACTCACACACAAAATGCCCCTTACCATCAAGCAGGTCTCAGGAACACCCATTCTCCCAGAGATTGCTACACGAGGTGAGTTTTTGTGCGTTTTGTCCTCGGTGCATGTATAGCGCGCTCGATTGAGCCCCAAGTTATAGCGCCTAGTTCTGGTGCACCTCCCTCCCCACAATGGTCTTCTTTCCGCCCGCCATCTCCCATAGATCAATTGGTGCACCCACTTTTAACCGTACCCGTGAATGCGCCCCAACCTTCGTCAGGATCTGTCTCACATCAACCGAAGTACAGCATGGCGCACAGAACACATGTCCATATCCTCGACGATGATTCACTTCTCCAAATATTCAGATGCTATCGGCTGGAAGACGAGGACAATTGGTATCTCCGACTTTCGTGGCTAAAGCTCGTACATGTTTGTCGAAGATGGAGATACCTCATATACGACTCATGGTCCTACATGGATATGTGTCATCTTCTCACGAATTGTTCCCCTTCAATGGACCCACCAAGCCATTTACCTCACCTACCCTGGTTATCGTGTGCTCAGATAGAACCAAGACCATGACGCAGAACGGTGACTCGGAGGATAACATACATCTCGGACTCCAGCAGCATGGCCGTGTACGCCGGGTCCTCCTTCAGGCTCCATCCTCGAGCTTGCGTATGTGGCTTGAGCCGATGAACGAACATTTTCCAGGGTTGCGAGACCTCTCTCTCTTTTCCACGACTACAGAGGAGATGAGCCTGGTGCTTCCTGAATTACTTCAGGCGCCAGATCTGCGCCACCTCTCATTACACGGTGTCGGACTTCCAAAAAGATGGTCATTCCTCTCTTCCACGATCGCCCTCTCAACACTCACCCTCACACGCATTCGAGGGTCTTGCTATTTTTCTCCTGGACATCTCGTAACACAGCTCCAAGGCCTCCCCTATCTTGAAGAACTGTCGATCGGTTTTGCTATCCCGATACCTCAGTTACCTCTTCCAAGTAGCGAGGAAAAACTGTTACCTTCGCCGACACTACCTGTGGCACTGCCCACCCTGAAGCGGCTCACATTCCGGGGGGAGGATGATTATCTTGACAATCTCATCGCTCGGATCGACACCCCACTTCTCGAGCAACTCAGTCTCACATTACTCTATGATATTGCCTTTACCCTTGTTAACCTGACTAAATTCATCCATAGAACTAAAGGAATTGGATGTCTCGTTGCTCGAGTCATTCTCAACGAGGACGGTGCATCCTTACACACGAGTTATTATGAAGCACAGGATATTGGGAAACTCAATCTAAATGTCGATTGCAAATCTCTCGACTGGACAATACATTCTATAGCGCAGGTTGCAGCGCACTTGAGAAGGTCTTGTCCTCTGTGGGGGAGCTCACACTTGACCTGATGTGGATGGGATGCCATCAGATTGGGAGATTACACCGATGACAAGCAGTGGCATGAACTTCTCCTGCCATTCATTAGCGTGAAAAGCTACGTATCGGCCGTTCACTTACACTGGAACTTTCTCGAGCCCTGGAATCTCTTACCGAAGGGTTGGTCCTGAAGCTCCTGCCCGAGCTGAAAGAGCTTGAGGTACTACACAAAATCGATCTTCCAACAGATGCGTTTTCCAAGTTCATGGAAATTCGGGAAACCGTTGGTCGCCCAGTCGTGAGGCGGCCACCAATGACACCCCCTCCCATACATCGATCTCCGTACCCATCTTTAGACATACCAGCACCTCCGCCCCAGCCCACATACTATGACGAATATGCTCACATCGACCTGCGCCCCAACTCCCGTCAGGATCTGTCTCCCATCACCCACCATTCACTGTCCCTGCCATACCCCCAAGACAGTCAAATATCAACTTCTCGTGGCCGCAGCAACCTATGTTCTCACATTCAACGGCAATCTCCCCACCCGTTCCCCCAAACTTGAACACCACTCTGTCAACACCTTATTATGATTCATCCCTCCCAAACACCGCATACCCGTCATCACACCCAGAGATGCCGAGGGGGCCGCGGAGCTTACGTGCGTGTTCTACGTTAGTATGCCCTACAGCGTTCGTGTGACCAATGCATAACGATCAACAGTCGATGTGCACGAACAAGAGGATGTCTCGAGTGACGAAGATTTCGGACAAGGCCCAGAAGGTGCGAGCAACTCGAGTGTTTACACACGGGGGAGGGGACCGCCAAAGACCTTCTTCGCTTCGAAACCACGTGAGTTGTTCCGCATTATCATAGCAAGAGGGTCGCTTTAACGGTTTAACCGAACATCACCTCACCCTAGGTCAACCAAAGCCCCAAGAGACGGTCTCAGCGAGTGAACCATCCGAACTTCCCTGTAAGGTATGTAGGCGTTTAAGCCCACGTAACGAAGTGAAACACTTGGGTGGATTCTGCCCCGAGAGGCACAAGTGGGACTGGTTAGTCTACCTCTCTTCAGGGATCGACAGATGATTATCATCCTTCCTGATCACTCAGGGAGAAGATGGAATTTCCCTGTGAGTTATGTAAGCATTTGACCCCACGTAGCGTATTGGAACGCTGGGGTGGATTCTGCTCCGAGAGGCACTGGTTAGTGATGATTATTCTACCTCTTTTCAGGGAGCAACAGCTGATTACCATTCTTCCCAATCACTCTAGGCAGAGCGCGAATCATCCCAGAAGATAGTTACGCCACATGCCGACGAATGGTGCTAGTTATTGCAGGTCTATATTCCAGGCATGTGTGTTGACGGTGCCCATTGGAAGATGGGACCTCAGGGTTGCAAGAATGGCTCTGATTTGTCCCGGTCTTCTCTGTACGGTTCTACGAGAACTGAAATAGCGAATTCAAAGTCACTAAGCGAGTTTGAGAAGTGTATAGAAATCAAGCCAAGGAATGGCATACCTTTGAGGATGCGTCAACTGGTGACACGTTTGGAGCTATACTATACGCTTACAGTACATTTCTCTATCTCCGCGCAGAGGTACTGTACTGAATGAAGTGGTCGCGGTGGAAACGCCAGGGGAAAAGACTTGGCAGTACTGACAAGAAAGGAAAGAGTACCCCGATCCCCATCGATTATTGGCATTTATTGCTGATAGAATCGACGGGCGGGGATCAAGATCAGAAGCAATAAAGCCAAGTTATAGAGTACTGTGTTTTGGGGAAGAGTAACCCCCGGGCCAGGAGATAAGACCGAGCACAGAGTGACAGGACTGAGCGCGAGGCTTTGGATGAGACAGACACCGAAACAAGACGTGTCACGTGTCACGTGGCGCGCCACCCGCCCCTGCACCTGAGCTCACCGAACACTACATGCGTCTCATCTCGTCCACTCGTACCTTTATCAGGATCTGTCTCCCATCATCCAGCATTCTCCGCCCCTTTCATGCCTCCAATCCACCAACAGCGCACAGGGACTGATGACGTCACTCATGGGCTGTGCATATGAACATTCGTGTACTGTAGTGACAGGCGCTGCGTGTCAGGCTGGGTCCAACATAAATCTTTGTTTCATTTTCTCGTGTAAAAGCCATGGGTTATATAGTAGGAACTTGTGAGTTGAACAATGCATCGCGTGAGCTAGCCTAGCCAACCCGTGGCGACAACACCCTTAAAGAAACTGATGTTGCTTGCAACATCAATCGAAACAAAGGGCATCGGAGGACGGAAGACGAGAACTACTTTTTTCGTTCTGGATTCCTGATGGTTTCGAAGGGCGAGATCAGAGCACGGAACGGCCATCATATCCCCTGGCCTGGGGTGGCGAAGTCTGCGTGTTGCCCAGGGTACCTCCAGTCTCGATGTGCGATGACATAGGTACTTGGTAAGGGATGTCCTGCAGGGGCGGACCACCTTGGTACGGGAACGTAGATGGGTCATTCGGGTCCTAAATGTACAGAAATAGAAAAAGGTACATGAGGACACACAAGGGAAACGCAGGGCACGAAAGCACGTTACATAAAACTTTATCGTGGTGGGTAACGACGGCTGGGGTGCACCGGTGCCTGCGGATGGCGCCTGCGAACGTCGTCGTAGATAAAAGATCGCGGCAATGACAATGGCGACTGCCGCTACACCACCAGCGATGCCACCTGCGATGGCGCCTACTTTTGAATTACCGCCCCCTGATCTGGGCAATCCTGTGGAAGTGGACGTGGGGGGGATTATCACGCCTGAGGGGCGGAGAATCGAGCCAGGACCGGTCTCGGGAAAGTCTATAAAAATCTTGGAGTGAGACCGTAAACGAGGGAGGGAAAGAAAAGGGGAGACCGTACTCACCGCCTACGGCATACGATGTGTTGGGGTTCCAATTGTTCTCAGACTGGAATGAATCATGATTAGGGCGTTAGAAAAAGAAAACTTAGCAGCGTACTGTGACATCGACAAGTGCCCAGTGAGGAACATTAATCCCGGACGGCACAGGGTTTGGAAACCTGCGGGCCAATTACAATGTCAAACGCGAGATTCTCTGCCGCCACAAGGAACTCACGACGAGGGAGGCAGAGTCGTTGTGCACTCGTCATTCCAGTGCTGCCAACTAATGACGGATACATAAGCCGGGAGTTGAAAAGAAAACTAAATGTAACCGCACCTGTACCATGTTTCTCCCTGGCATGCGTCACATGCACTAAAGAGTGAATACGCGACAGTGTTGCATACACACGAGGTGAAGGTGGCATTCAAGTCGGTGACAAAGTACGAGTCTCCCGGGCCCAGCGGAGGGAGTGTGAAATCTACCAAGAGATGAGAACACAAGGCCTGGATAAGCCAACGACTAAAGACTCACCTCCACTATTGCATGTAGCTATCATATACGCTGTGACTGTACATGGGCTTTGGCCGAGGGAGTTGAATGTCTGAACACAATGCATCGGATCAGATAAAGCCGTAGAAGGCTCAAAGAATGTCGTAGACACGAATGCTTACCCATTCATAGACCGACGTGGTGCAACTCGGCGCAGAAACCTTGGCAATAGCAAATACAGAAAAGAAAAACAAAGAGGCGAGCAGTGCAGCGACTCGGGGGAGTGACATTTTGTGTCCAAGAGCCTTGCGGAACGTTGCGAGTGGGGGACTAGACGGAAATGGGCACGGCGTTCGAACTCATCGTTTGGAAGGATTAAGGCCGACACGTTCTACTGTTCCCGGGCACTTGGAACTTTTGCGCCGTACCGAGGATAGAACTAATACACGCCTTTATCGCACCTGTGTTGACACATAGATAAGCGATGATTGATGCCAGAATACGAATGCCAGAGATGGGTCGGTGAGAGGCACGAGTGAGTCCTTGGTTACGTCAGAGCGTCAGTCAACTTCCTGCTTTGGAGGTCATACCGATCACGTGCTACAGCCACCATCAAATTGGCCGTCAGGTCGCCGAGGTTTTTTTAAACACAATCTCCTCTAAATCGGTTGTGCAGGTTGTTTAATGGTTTTCTGATGCTTGGCCCGGCCTCAGGTGACGTGGTTCCGACCTGCATTTTTCTAGTACCAAAGCATACCGCCCTCTAGTACAGTAGTATGTGCATCATGGCCATCTCCAAGGAGCCCGAGACTCACCATGAGGCTCACCGGCAGTGGCTGACGAAACACAAGTTTCCTGCTACAACTTGGTGCAGTGGGGAAGCTCTGCCACTTTTTCATGGACCCCTTCCTCACTGCAAATCGACTCGTTATGCTTTGACGTACGCGTGGTTCTCTCGATTCCCTATTTTCGTTAATTATACAGTGGCATACACTGGGCTGCTAGTACAACACATGAAAGTACTCAAGTTGAAAGTACTTGCAACGCATTGCGGCATTGGGCGAGACCTTGCAGTACAGAACTGATATTTTCGAAGACTACTGCGCATGCTCGGCTGCTAAGAATGGCTAGGATACCGGTGCACATCGCATCGTCGGCATGGCTCGCGGGCGTTGCCGCCGACGAGCATTTGATGGATTACTGGAGCTCATCTTTTGAGATTGCGAACCGTGCACGGACAAGTATTCTCTTGAGTATTGGTATTCTTTGCCGACGGTCGCACTTTTTATACCGTACGCCAGTGGTGACGTCACACACAGACCCGCAGCATGCCACGGATGACACGATGACAAGATATGCTCGAGCTAGATTAGCTCGACAGCTTGCTCGACAGTCGAAGCCCGACCCATCACGTGACGTCCCGAGGTCCCGAGCCTTATATTGTTCTCCAGTTTTCATCAAGGTTATCATACAAGAACACCAAAACCATAAAGGATTTTCAGCCGCAAAGTACAACCCATTTTACGGTAGTCTGGTGCCAGTGGTTATTACCCCCGCTTTTCTGCCGCAGGGAGAAGCTGCTGAATCTGCTGATAGGAACATGCATGCGCCTCATGTTGTTCTGGGTGGCCCATTATGTTTATGCTCTGGATTGCGCCCCCATCCTGGATGCGGCGTACGCCTATTTCAAACCGGGACCCGAGAACATTCACCCTCCGCTAAGTGAGTTTTCGTACATTAGGCCCTCGGTGCCTGATGCTCTCGATTGAGCCCCCGAGGGTTTCTGATGTCTACTAGCCCTTGACATAACCGCGCGCGCCCACCTGCACCTTCATAGGAATATGCGTCCCATCCACCCGCATACCGACCTTATCGAGATCCCTCTCCCATCTCCCAGCATTTTCTGTCCTCTTTATACCAGACAAATATCACAAATCCACCAAATCCTCAGGCCCACTGTCACCTATGATGCGACTTTCAAGCTTCAACGATGATACCCAGACCCATACGCATTCGCACGAACACCGCTCTGTCGGCGCGTTGTTATGATGGTTCATCCTATGTTACGAGAGAGAGAGCCCCAGCGGCGAGTGCACCGCGCCCCTAGAACCCTGTATGTCATGTGGGATTCTCAGTCCACGTCGCGAAGTAGAACGCTTGCGTGGGTTCTGCTCCGAGAACCACAAGTGGTGGTTATTATTCGATAACCGATCACTAGTGCCGTTCTGCCCAATCACTCTAGGGATTCGCCGAAGATAGTTGCGTCACAGACAGTCTATTCCTAGGAGTTGCTCGGGGCAGGCTCTCCTATCCCCCACCCCTCTACTAAACCGGGCAGCGAATGTCTGGCCGCGTGGACTTACAGGTTCAGGTAAATACAGTAGCTGTCTCTTCCAATTGGTCAAGTGGACTGTGCATGTGTACATTCGTGTACTGTAGTGACAGGCGCTGCGTGTCAGGCGGGGTCCAACCCATCCAGGGTCCTGACAATCTACGTCTGCTGACCTCTCATACATCTAATGCGATAACCTAGATGATCCAGTGATAACGATCATCGTTTGGTCCATAAATCTGACTTTTCATTTTCTCATGCAACAGCCATAGGTATATCGGAATAGGGGCCTGTGGGTTGAAATAAATAAATTACATACAATACATCGCGTGAACTAGCCTAGCCACCCATGGCGACAGCACCCTAATTAGAGAAACTAATGTTGCTTACAACAGCAACCGAAACACAGAAAGGGCATTTGGAGGAAAGACAAGAACCAATGCCATTCATCCCGGATTCCGGATCCCTGATGGCTTCGAAGGGCGAAATCAGAGAATGGGACGACCGTCATACCCCTGGCCTGAGGCAGCGAGGTCTGCGTGTGGCCCAGGGAGCTTCCAGTCCCGTCGTATAATGACATAGGTCCTTGGTAAGGGATCTCGTGCGAATGCGAGCCACCTCGGTACGGGGAGGTAGTTCGGTTATTCGGGTCCTAAATGTACAGAAATAGGAAAACGGTTGCACATGATAACACACAAGGGAAACGCAGGGCACGAAAGCACGTACGTAGGACTTTATAGTGGTGGGCGACGACGGCACGCCTTCAACTGAAAGTGGCCGCAGCGGCTGAGGTGCACCGACGCCTGCGGATGGCGCCTGTGAATGTCGTAGTAGATAGAATATCGCGGCAATGACGATGGCGAATGCCGCTATACCACCGACGATACCACCTGCTATGGCGCCTGCTTTTGATCTGCCGCCCCTGATATGGGCAATCCTGTGGCTGTGGAAGAGGACATGGGGGGAGTCGACACGCCTGCGGGGCCGATAATCGCGCCAGGACCGATCTCGGGAAAGTCTATGAAATTCTTGAGTGAGACCACAACGAGGGAAAGAAACGGCAGGGGAGAATACTCACCGCCTACGGCATACGCTGTGCTAGGGTCCCAATCGTTCTCAAGCTGGAATGCATTGTGATTAGGGCGCTAGAAAAGGAAAACTTGTCACGTACTGTGACATCGAAAAGTGCCCACTGAGGAACACGAATCCTGGAAGGTACAGGATTTGGAAACCTGCGGCCAATTACAATGTCAAACGCGATAGATCCTCTGCCGCCACAAAAAACTCACGTTGAGGGAGGCGGAGTCGTTGTGCACTGGTCTGCCCATTCCAGCCAACTAGGTACAGATACATAAGCCGGGAGTTGAGAAGAGGACTAAATGTAACCGCACTCGAACCATGATTCTCCCTGGCATACGCCACATGCACTGAGGAGTGAATACGCGACGGTGGTGCACTCACACGAGGCGAAGGTGGTATTGGCATTGTACTCGCCTCCCTCGTTCAGAGGAGAGAGAGTGAAATCTACAAAGAGATGAGAACACAAGGCCTGGATAAGCCAACAACTAAATACTCACCTCCCCCATTGCATGTAGCTATCATATACGCTGCGACTGTACATGGGCTTTGGCCGAGGGAGTTGAATGTCTGAACACGATGCATCGGATCAGATAAAGGCCTAGAAAGACCAAGAATGTCGTAACCACGATATGCTCACCCATTGATATGCCGACCTGGTGCAACTCGGCGCAGAAACCTCGGCGACAGCAAATGCAGAAAAGAAGAACAAGGAAGCGAGCAGTGTGGTGACTCGGGGGAGGGACATTTCGTGTAAAACAGCCTTGTGGAAGGCTGCGAGTGGGGGGACTTGACGGAGCTGGGCACGGCGTTCGAATTCATCGTTTGGAAGGATTAAGGCCCTTTATGATGGAAGTTTCTGTTGATGGAGTACTACTGCACCGCCGTGCAATTAGCATGCGCAATAGGGACCTCGGGCCCTGAGGACTCGGGGTAAGAACAGCGCTCAGATCGACACGTTCCACTGTTTCCGGGCACTTGGGACTTTTGCGCCGTGCCGAAGATAGAACTGATACACCACTTTATCGCACCTGCGTTGACACATAGATAAGCGTCATGGCTGATGGCAAAATACGAATGCCAGAGATGGGTCCAATGAGTCCTCGGTTACGTCAGAGACATCAGGTCAATTCCTGTTTTGGAGGGCATACCCATCACGTGCTACAGCCACCATCAAACTGCACAGCGCCAAGGTTTTTCATGAAATTTTTTCTTCTAAATGGCTGTGCAGATTGTTCAATGGCTTTTCTGATGCTTGGCCCGGCCTCTGTGACTCGGTTCTGACCTGCATTGTGCTAGTAACAAAGCACGCCCTCATGTACATTACGGTTATCTCCGAGACTCAATACCAGTGGCTGACGAAATATTTTCCTGCTACACCTTGGTGCGGAGAACCGCTGCCACTTTTTCATGGACTCTTTTCTCACTGCATATAGACTCGCTTCTGGGCCGGAGTCATGGTATTTACCCTTCTAACATGCTTCGACGTACTCGTGGTCCTCTTGATTCCCTATTCTCGTTAATTCTACACTGGGCTGCTAGTATAACGGTGCTTAGGAATTGCTAGATTGCTGGTGCACATCGCATCGCTCGCAGGAATTCCGACAGACGAGCGTTGGGTGAATCGTCGGGGCTTATCTTGCGAGATTGCGAACCGTGCCCAGACCTTTTGGAAGTTTTGGTCCCAACGCGGACAAGTATTTTCTTGAGTATTGGTATTTTTTACCGACAATCGTGTTTTTTTGTACTTTGCACCGGCGGCAACGTCACCCACAGACGCAAGCAGGCCACAAATGACAGGTTATGCCACCTGTGCATAGCATATCCACTTCTTCGTGGGCGTTTCGTTATGTCTCGACTCACGGATTGCGCTTCCAGGCCGGTCCCTTGGTGCAGTGTGGACCTAACATATGGTTCATGCCCCCGCATTTTGCAAAGGGTAAAGCCGGTAAAGTCGTGCAACGCCCACTGGCAGGTCCGCCGACTGCACGAAGAATCGGCCGGCGATCGGTCCTCCTCGGCGCGCCACCCGCCCCTGCATCTCAGCTCACATCACATACGAACACTACATGTGTCTCATCTTGTCCACTCGTACCTTTATCAGGATCTGTCTCCCATCATCCAACATTCTCCACCCCTTTTATGCCTCCCATCCACCAACAGCGCACAGAGACTGATGACGTCGTTGCGAAGGAAAAGCCAAGGGGAAAATGTTTGCAAATACAGAGCGTCCGATATCTTATCGTTGATTATCGATTGGAGCCGGAAAAGAGATAGAATCGACTGGATCAGGATCTCTGTCTGGGTTAGGGGCAACTCCAGGCGTGAGGGTTGAGGCTAGGGAGAGCCTGTGCCGAGGAGTGCCAATGACCTGGACGCAACGTATCGTGCTTTTATTATAGCTTTATTGCGTGGACTCACAGGTTCAGGTAGCTGTTTTCTCCTGTTGGTAAAAGTGGGCCATGCGTGTGAAGATGATCCGGCTCTGCTGACTACATGGTCAAATGATAACGATCCAGCGCTGTATTAACTGTCTCTTTTTTGTTTTTCTCATAAATCGGCCATCAGTATATAAGAGTGGGAACCTGAGGCTTGAGGGGTTAAACTGGCAACAAAAAACGAAATACAATACATCGCGCATAATAGTCAATTGTCCAACTTGTCCTATCTTTGTTTGTAGCGACAGTGCCCTTAATTTAAAGAAACCGCGTGCAACCGCGACTGAAAAATGGGCTTTAACGGGGGGGAAAGACGCCATTCGCCCCGGATGCCTGCGATACTTCGAAGAGAGATCAGAAAGTGTGATGGCTGTGATGTCATGGTCCCATGACAGGCATGCTGAGCTGTTGCACAGCGGGATGGCTGTGATGCATGTGATCTCCCATAGCGAGATGGCCGTGATGTCCCATGGTAGGATGGCCGTGATGTCCTACAGTGGAATGACCATGATGTCCCACAGCCTGGGGCAGGGACGTCTGCGTGTTTCCCAGGGTACTTCCAGGCCCGATGTTCGATGAGAGAGGTGCTTGAGAAGCTATGTCCGGCGACTGCGGATTCCCTTGGTATCCTGAGAACGTAGTTGGGTCATTCGGGTCCTGGGTATACGGAAATAGGAAGAAAGCGACCACATGAGGACACACAAGCACAACGCGGGCACAAGATGACGTACCTGGAGCTCCATCGTCGTAGATGACCCGGACGATGGCGGTGGAACAACATCGCTTGAACTTGGCTGTTGTGACAGGGATGCACCGACGCCTGCGGACACAGAGGATGGTGCCAGTGAACTTCGTTGTAAACGGGAGATCACGGCAATGACGATGGCGATTCCCGCAAAACCTCCAATGACACCACCTGCGATGGCGAGTCCATTTGGACCACCGCCCCCTGGAAATGGCGGGGGCGGTCCCGTGGAAGATGGGTCAAAGTAGGACGTGGGAGTCGCAGACACGTTTGAGACGCCTGACTCGGAGGGGCCGATGAGCGAGCCAGGGCCGGCCTCGGGAGTGTCTATAAAAACGTGGAGTGAGACCATAACGAGCGGGAAAGACACTGGCAGGTGAGACAGTGCTCACCGCCAACGGAATACGATTCATTGAGGTTCCAATTGTTCTCGTTCTGTAGTATGTCGTGATTACGGTGTTAGAGAAGAAAAACTTAGCAACGTACTGTGACATCGAGAAGAGCCCACTGAGGAACAAAAAATCCCGAAGGGACAGGGTTTGGGAACCTGTGGGCCAATTACAATGTCAAACGCAATAGATCCTCTGCTGCTTTAAGAAACTCACGATGGGGGAGGCAGAGTGTTTGTGCAGTTGGTCACCCATTCCGACCAGCTAATGACAAATACATGAACCTCCGAGAGTTGAGAAGACATAATGGCCGCACGTAATCCACTGGTGTCCTTGGCATGCGCCACATGCACTGAAGAGCGAATATCCTACGGTATTGCAGTAGCACAAGTCAGTGTCGGCATCGCCCGTACGGTACGGGCCATAGTACACGGATCCCGGGAGCAACGGTGAGAGTGAGTACTCTGTAAAGAGATGAGACCACAAGGCCCGGAAAGTTAAACAACTGAAAAACTCGCTCCCCCCGCTGCATGTGGCCATCATGTTCACTATGACTGTGCACGGGCTTTGTGTGAGGGAGTTGAATGTCTGAACGCAATGCATCAGATTAAAGTAAATAAAGGCCAAAGACTGCATGGTTGATATGCATACCCATTGCCATGTAGCCGAGGTGCAATTCGGCGCAAAAACCTGGGCGATAGAAAAAGCAGAGAAGAAAAACAATGAGGTGAATGGTGCAGCGACCTGGAGGAGGGACATTTCGAGTCCAACAGCCTTGCACTGGCTTGCAGGTAGGGGGATGAGACGAGACTGGGCATGGCATCACTTTAAAGGATTGAGTTGGCCCCCCTCGAATGAGAATTTCCGGTCGTGGGGTACTGTAATTGGCATTGGGATCGCCAATTTCGAGTTCCGGACTTCGACGCCAAACAGCTTCGCGGTACTCGTCATCTGCGACCATCAGCAATTTGGCCATTTGACAGTCTAGTCCTCTGACTTCCATGATTTATCATGACTCATAGTCGGAGATTGCAACAACCTTGGCAAAAACGACCGTAAGAACATATACAGTGTCAATTTGGGGACGAACCGAGTAAGAGGGCTGCACGTGACGCGTTTGTCCCACCGATGCCACCATCCTCCCGCTTTCCCCTTCGGACAGTTCAGAGAACCCCCGTTCCGCTTAATTTGCCCACTCACAACTCCCAGTTCGAGTTCTCAAGAAACTTTGGTGATGAGCTCGCAGTCTGGCGGCAATCAGCTCGCTTCAGGTGGGGACACGCACGCGGCCCTCATCTTCATCCAGGAGATTTACGGTTTTATGGTGCACAGCCCTTGCCCGGCCGTATACAACGTGAGTGAATCAGAGGATCAGTCTTATACCTGGGAAGCTCCCAGTCGGCTCAAATACAGGTTCTCGAACTGTGACCATCAGGGTAACTGTTGTAGATGACAATGAAAAGAACGGATTGAACTGGATTGGATGATAATCGATAAGCGACCATGTAAGCAACTGTCCGGGTGCGCCAGAGTGACGGGTTAGCCGTCAAGGAATTCTTGCGTTCAAAGCTGAGAACTGCTGTCAAAGTGTCGTATTACACGAACACTCGTTAATCGGCCAGGAGTAGCAGCGTATGAGGTAAGGTACAGTATAATATGAGTGAGAGAGAAGAAAAGAGAGGGAAAACGGAATAATGATGACCATCCGCGTTAGCTGTTGGAATACTGTGGCGTCAATACATGTCAGTACTAACAAGCTATAATAAAAGTACGGTATGGTGCGTCCAGGTCATTTGCACCAGTCACTCGGCACAGGTAGGCTCCTCACAGGCCTCACCCTTTACTCACCCGCGTGGACTCACAAGTAGGTGGCTGTCTCTTCCAAATGGACAGGTGGGCCGTGCGTGCAAACATCCATCCAATGACTCGGACAGGTGCTGTATGTCGGGCGGATCCAGCCCAGATCTGCTGACCTCCCTGCCATACATTTAGCGCGATACGGTATATGGTCAAATGGTAACGACCCAGCGTCGTATTAACTATCTTTTTTTGTTTTCTCGTGGATCGGCCATTCGGTATATAAGAGTGGGAGCCTGCTGGTTAAATTGGTGTCAAAAAATGAAATATAGTACATTACATAGCGCAAGGTAGTAAATTGTCTGTGGCTTGTTAATGAAACCAACACTACATACAACCGCGACCGAAAAAGGGCTTTTCCGAGGAGGGAAAGTTAAGAAGAATGCTATTCGTCCCGGATTTCTGCGAGGGCTTAGAAGAGCGAGATCAGACAGTGGGGTGGCCGTGATATCCCATTGTTTGGGGTAATGAGGTCTGCGTGTTTCCCAGAGTGCTTCCAGTCCCGATGGACAACGACATAGGTACCTGAGAAGGGATGTCCTGTGATTGCGGACGACCTTGATACATAGGGAACGTAGTTGGGTCATTCGGGTCCTGAGTGTACAGAAATAGGAAGAAAGAGAGACATGAGGACACAGAAGCGCAGAAGCGGGACACGAAATCACGTACGTAGAACTTCATCGATACGGGTGACCCGCATGATGACGGCGGTACAACTTCGTCTGAAAGTGGCTGTTGTGACTGAGATGCACCAACGCCTGCGGACATGGCGGACTCGGATGGTACTTGAGAACGTCGCCGTAGATAGAATATCAAGGCAATACGATGGTGATCACTGCTACACCAGCAGCGGCGCCACCTGCGATGGCACCTGTGTTTGAACTTTTGCCCGTTGGGAGTGGCGTGGACGATCCCGTGGAGGATGGATGTAAGGACGTAGCGGTGGTAGACACGCTTGAGGGGCCAATGAGCGAGCCAGGAAGGACCTCGGGAGTGTCTATAAAAAAAGGTGGAGTGAGATCATAACGAGGGAAAAAACTGGGGGGATGACGCTTACCACCGGCAGCATACGATTCGCTAGGGTTCCAATTGTTCTCGTTCTGGATTGCGTTGTGATTACAGTGCTACAGAGAAGAATCTAGCAACGGACCGTGACATCGAGAAGAGCCCAGTGAGGGACACGAATCCCCGAAGGGACAGGGTTTGGGAACCTGAGGGTCAAACGCAATGTCGAACACAATAGATTCTCTGCTGCCACAAGGAACTTACGACGAGGGAGGTAAAACCTTTGTGCAGTTGGTCACCCAATCCGACCAGCTAATGACAAGTATATGAGCCATCGGGGTTGAGAAGGACACAACGTGACCGCACGTGAAAAATATCCCGTTTTGGCAGGCGGAACACGCACTAAAGAGCGAATACCCAACGGTATTGCAGTAGCACAGGTCGGCCGCCGCTTCACTTCCCGGGGGATAGTACCAGGATCCAGGGTTACTAAGAGGCGGGATGTTGTAACCTACAAGAGATGAGACCACAAGGCATAGACACGCAATCGATTAGATTAACTCACTCCCGCTATCGCAGGTGGCCATCAAGTATCCTAAAACCGTGCATGGGCCTTGGCTGAGCGAGTTGTACGCCTAAACATAATGCTTCAGATATCGGATAAAGGCCAGAGAATGTACAGTCGGAAGCACGATATACATACCCAAAACCACGATGTCGAGACGCAATTCGGCGCATTCACCTGGGCGAAAGCAAAGGCAGAAAAGAAAAACAAGGATGCAAGTGGTACAGCAACTCGGAGGAGGAACATTTCGTGTCCCACAGCCTTGCGGGCGGGAGTAGACCAAGGAAGAGACGAAACTGGGAATGGCGTTCAAATGCATTGTTTTGAAGGATTGACTGGGGCCCCTTGCAATAAGAGTTTGGGAATCGAGTGCTATTGTGGTATTACCCACCGCCGTACAATTGACATGTATGGCATGGTCCTCGCCTAGTCCTCGCGGTAAGAGCAGCAGCATCTAGATCGACACTCCCAGGCACCTTGAGGCACCTCCCTTTCCTTGGACGTTTTGCGCCGTACCAATGATACAGTTCCGCCTTTATCGCACCTGCGTTCGTAAATAGATAAATGTCATGACTCATGATTGACAACAGAGTATGAACTGCCAGAGACGGATCCAGCTGAATGACCTCGTGACTCGTGAATGTCAACTTCCCACGCTTGGACATCGTATCACGTGCCCTGCTCTTAGCGTTAACAAAGCGCCAAGCCAACAAACCTTGTGTTTGCCTCAGAGCTAGTGAGTCGTGCCAAAGAATCTGGGATGCCACTTCTCGGATCTGGTTTTGGAATCATTATCTAAATGCGAATGCATTTGCGACAACTTGAAGAGCAGTAGCCCTATCGGTACGGCACTTGATTCATCTTTCTCCGTGGCACACGCTACATGCATTAACGAGTGAATACCCGAAGGTGCTGCATTGCATGTAGGTGCGCCATTTTCTACCGGCCCAATGTACTAGTATCCCCAGCTCAGCGGGGAGACTGGGTACTCTATAAAGAGATGAGAACACAAGGCCCGAACCCGGAGAAGCCAATAATTAAAAACTCGCTCCCCCAATTGCATGTTGACATCATATACGCTGTGACGGAGCAGGGGTTCTGAAAGAAAGGGTTGAATGTCTGAACACAATACATTGGATCAGATAAAGGCCAAAGAACGTACTATCGGAAGCACGATATGTATACCCATTACCATGTCGCCGATATGCAACTCAGTGACAAAATCTCGGCAACGGTAAATACGAAACAGAATTAGGAGGCGAGCAGTGCAGCAACTCCGGGAAGGACATTTCGTGTCCAACGGCCTTGCGGGACGTTGCAAGTGAGAGGGATGAAATGGAACTGGGAACAGTGCTCAAATCCATCGTTTTGAAAGATTGACTGAAGCCCATGCCATACACATACGCCACATGGTCAAATGATAACGATCCAGCATCGTACCAATTGTCTTTCTTTTGTTTTCCCGTGAATTGGCTATTTGGTATACAAGAGTGGGAACATGAAGGTACAGTAACTAGCGCAAAAAAATGGAATACTGTACAGTACATCGCGCATGGTAGTCAACTGTATTGCTAGCCACCCCTGTGGCGACAGTACCATTAAAGAAACTGCGTACAACTACAACCAAAAAAAGGGCTTTCACGAGGAGAGAAAACAAGAAGTGCCTTCATCCCTGATTCCTGTGATGGCTGCTTCGAAGAGAGGGGTCACCGCTCAACGGCCATAACGTCCCATGGGGGGTTGGCCATAATGCCCCACATCGGGCTGGCCATAATTCCTCACATCGGGCTGGCCGTAATGCCCATGTCAGGCTGGCCATAATGCCCCATGTCGGGCTGGCTGTGATGCATGTGATGTCCTATGGAGGGCTGGCTGTAATGTCCCATGTCGGGCTGGCCATGATGTCCCGTGAAGGGTTGGCCATAATGTCCCACGTCGGGTTGGACATGATGTCCCGTGGAAGGTTGGCCATAATGTCCCACATCGGGATGGCCGTGATGTCGCCTGGCAGGATAGTCGTAATGTCCCACGTCGGGCTGGCCGTGATGTCGCAAGGAGGGTTGGCTGTGATGTCCCATGTCAGGATGACCATGATGTCGCATGGCGGGATGGCCGTGATGGCCCAGGTCGGGCGGGCTGTGATGTCGCATGGAAGGTTGGACGTGATGTCCCACGTCGGGATGCCCATGATGTCCCACGGCTTGGGGCAGTGAGGTCCGCGTGTTTCCCAGGGTACTTCCAGTTCCATTGTACGGTGACATACGTGCCTGAGAAGCTTTGTCCAGCAACTGCGGACTACCCTGATACCCAGGGGACGTAGTATGGTCGTCCGGGTCCTGGGTATACAGAAATAGGAAGAAAGTGCCACATGAGGAACACAAGCACAACGCAGGGCACAAAATCACGTACGTAGAGCCCCATCCTCATGGATGACCCGGACGATCGCGACGGAACAACATCGTCTGAAAGTGGCTGTTGTGACTGGGATGCACCGACGCCTGCAGAGTCGGACTCCGCGGGTGGCGACTGTGAATGTCCTCGTAATAGGCGAGCGCAGCAATGGCGGCGCCAATCACTGCTACACCACCACCGACGCCACTTGCGATGGTGCTTGCATTTGAACTTCGGCCCTCGGAGCGGCGTCGACTCTCCCGTGGAAGATGGATTGACGCTTGAGGTGATTGAGGGGCCGATGGGCGAACCAAGGCCGGCATCGGGAGTGGCTACAAACAAGTGGAGTGAGACCTTAACGAGGAGGAAAGATAAGTGAGAAGATGCTCACCACCAACGGTGTTGGGGCTCCAACAGATCTCGTTCTGGAGAGCGTTGTGATTACAGTGCTACAGAGGAGAACTTAGCAACGTACTGCCGTGACATCCAGACAAAGCCCAGTGAGGAACAGGAATGCAAAGTCTCGGTCCCATGGCTCTATATACTGTATCACGTTTCCGTTTATCCCCTTTAGTTTCGGAGTTTATGTCGGAGGTCTAAACTCGTCGGTCTCCGTTTAGTGCAGTGTTTGCTTCGGAGCTATACTGTTAGGTCCGCTAGGATGCTACAATCTGGGACTCATTACTGCACATAGGTCGCTGATTGCAAGAAAGATCGGTGTTTTCAAATAGGGACGTCTTCTCAAACCGTGTATCGTATGTCAGTGATGTGACTCAGTCACTCAGAGGCGATCAGCTGCTTCCCCTAAGCGGGGATGTTTGGACATCTGGTGATGCGGAGTAATGTGATTGCTTAGTATCCATCAATGATGGTGCTTATATATATGCGACGCATTTGCGACAAAAGCAGCTGTATCGACCCTATCTTTGGCACGCGCAAATTCCAACCGAGGAAGTTCCTAGGAAGAGTCAATTTGGGCGCTGTTTGGACCTATACGGCGAATACCGATTGGTTGTAACACTACATAGTCAAATGATACGATCCAGCGCCGTATTGACAGTCTTTTGTTGTTTTCTCGTGAAACGACCATTGTGTATATAAGCATGGGAGCCTAGTGGTAAAACTGGCATCAAGAAATACAGTACAAGAATACAGTACAGTACATCGCACAAGGTAGTCAATTCTCCCTGTCTTCGATAGCCACCCCTGTGGCAACAGTACCTTAGTCATGAAACTAACACTGGGTTCAACCGTGAATGAAAATAAGACTTTTCCAAGGAAGTAAAGACTAGAAGAAAGGGTATTTGACATGGATTTCTGCAAAAGCTTCGAAAAGCGAGATCAGACGGTGGGGTGGCCATGATATCCCATGGCTTGAGGTAACGAGGTCTGTGTGTGGCCTAGGGAGCTTCCAGTCCCGATATACGATGACATATGTGCTTGAGAAGATATGTCCGGCGAGTGCGGACTACCTTGGTACCCTGGGAACGTAGTTGGGTCACTCGGGTCCTGGGTGTACGGAAATTGAAAGAAGGTGAGACATGAGAACACACAAGCGCAACGCAGGACACGAAATCACGTACATAGAACCTCATCGTCGTGGGTGACCCAGACGGTGAAACTTCGTCTGAAAGTGGCTGTTGTGACTGGGATACACCAACACCTGCGGACATGGCGGGTGGCACCTGTGAACGTCGTAGATAGAAGATCACGACAATGACGATGGCGATCGCTGCTACACCACCAGCGATGCCACCTGCGATTGCACCTGCTTTTGAACTTTTGCCCCCTGAGGACGGCGTAGGGCCGATGCGCGAGCCAGGAAGGATCTCTGGAGTGTCTATAAAGTGGAGTGAGACCGTCACGAGGGGGGAAGACAGGGGAGACGATGCTCACCACCGGCGGATAACGAATCGGCGGGGTTCCAACTGTTTTCGGTCTGGATTGCGTTGTGATTACAGTGCTACAGAAGAAATTTTAGCAACGTACTGTGACATCGAGAATTGACCAGTGAGGAACACGAATCCCCGAAGGGACAGGGTTTGGGAACTGCGGGTCAAACGCAATGTCAAACACAATAGATTATCTGCTGCCACAATAAACTCACGTCGAGGGAGGCGAGGTCTCTGTGCAGCCGGCCACCCATGTCGACCAGCTGATGACAGATACATAAGCCGCCTGGGTTGAGAAGGACACAATGTAACCGCACGCAGTAAATGTCCCATATTGGCAGACAGCACACGCACTTAGGAGAGAATACCCGACGGTACTGCAGTAGCACAAGTCGGTTGCTGCATCACCTGTTGGGGGATCGTACGACGATCCAGGGTCAAGCGCATTGACGGTGAAATCTGTAAGAAATGAGACCACAAGGCACGGACACGCAATCGATTAGATAAACTCACTCCCGCCATTGCATGTGGCATACATGTACGCTGAGACTGTGCATGGGTCTTGGTTGAGCGAGTTGTATGCCTAAAGACAACGCATCAAATATCAGATAAAGGCCAAAGAATGCACAGTCGGAACCACGATATGCATACCCAAAGATATGATGTCGAGGTGCAACCCGGCGAATAAACCTGGGCAACAGCAAAGGGAGAAAAAACGAACAAGGAACGAGTGGTATAGCGACTCGGAGGAGGGGCATTTTGTATCCGACAGCCTCGCGGGTGGGAGTAGACCAAGGACCTAGATGAAACTGGGAACGGCGTTTAAGATGCATCTTTTTGATCGGGGCCTCCAGTGATGAGAATTATTGCTAGTAGAGTTCTATTGTGGAACTGGTCCTCCCGGTAAAAGCAGATCGACACTTTCCAGGCACCTCCCTTTTCTTGGACGTTTTGCGGCGTGCCGATGATACAGTTCCGCCCTTATCGCACCTGCGTTCGCAAATAGATAAATGTCATGATTCCATCAGAGTATGAACTGCCAGAGACGGATCCAGTTGGAGGCAGCTGAATCGAGCTGAATGCTTGGCTGAATGACCTCGTGAATGTCAACTTCCCACGCTTAGCAGTGCAATCGTATCACGTGCCCTGGCCGTGCCAAATCAACAAAGCGCCAAGCCGGCAAACCTTAAATAACCTACCGCAGTGCTGTGTTTGTCTCAGAGCTAGACCAACAGGAAGAATTTGGGATGCAACTCATTGCTGCACACAGGTGGGTGATCCAGCTTCCGTGATGTAAGAAAGATCGGTGTTTTCAAATAGGGACACGGTGGTGTCCCCTCAAACGTGTACTAGTATCATGTCAGTGATGTGGCTCAGCCGCTCAGAGACAATCAGCGGCGAAAGAGAGATTCCCCCAAGTGGAAAGTTTTTGACATTCGGAAAAGGGGCGGGGTAAACGTGATTGCCTCTCGGATCTGATTTTGGTATCAATACAGTCAAGAATACAACGGTAATGACACTTATCTATATGCGGACGCATACCCGTTAAAAGCAATAGCCCTATCTTCGGTACGGCGCAACTTCAACTGGCAATGACGATAGCACAGACTATACCACCTGCGATGGCACCTGCATTTGACCCACTTAATCCATGTTCTCCCTGGCATGCGCCACAGGCACCGAAGAGTGAACACCAGACGGTGCTGCATTCACACAAATAGGCGCCCCATTGCCCGCTGGGCCAAGGTACGTGTATCCCCGGTTCAGTGGAGCGACAGCGTACTCCAAACTGGCACAAAGAGATGAGAACGCAAGGCCAAGAGAAACCAATTATTATAAAACTCACTCCTCCATTGAATCTTGACATCACATACACTGTGACGGTGCAGGGGCTCCGGCCAAGGGACTTGAATATCCGATACATCGTATGAGATAAAGGCCAAAGAATGTACTGTCGGAAGTGGCAAGCACGAATCTGCACGATGCCCATTCGTCGAGGTGTAACTCGGCGATGGCAAATGTAAAAAAGAAAAACAAGGACTATCAAGGAGGCGAGAGGTGCAGCGACTCGGGGAGCGGATATTTCGTGTCCAACAGCCTTGCGGAACGTTGCAGGTCCATGCGAGCCTGGGTTACGACGGAAGTCACGGAACACCTTCAACTGATATTAGCCGCGCTGCCGCCCGGCAGCCGCAGCCCCCGCGACTGGGATGCACAGATGCATTGACACCAGACTAGAATACGACGTCTGAGTCCCGCTTTGGAAGGCCATGCATCACGTGCCTCTGTCTCGGTAACAGTTTCACCACTTTGGTTCGCTGGCAATCTCCATCATTTCGCTACTCGCTAGCTGCAAAGCATACGGCCTTCTATGGGACTATGTCCATTCTAACGCGAACGATGTCGATGGATGTCCGCGAAAATGAGTAATACATGTCAGTCTCATAACTTCATAAGGCTAAGTGGTTCTAGCCAACCCGAGAGCCAACCCGGAGGATCCCGAGACCAAGTGGGACGAAACACAAAACTGCTTGGTGACCAAGTTGGTGACAACATAGTGCAACGGGCAACCTCTGCCCCAAGCTCTACCTACTTTTTCATCAAGTTTTTCATCAGCCTTTTCTCGCATCAACTTGCCAAAGCAACTCGCCATGGGGCGGAGCTATGGTCTTTACCCTTTTTTACGTGCCTCGACATACGCGTGGTTCTCTCAATCCACCATTCTCGTTAATTCTACGCTGGGCTATTAGTACAATGATGCCCAACGGATACATGGAAGGTACTTGCCATGTATTAGGTGAACCCTGCAGTACAGAACGGCGAACGCGTATTTTCGAGGGCTACTGATGCATGCTTGGCTCTTAGGGAACTGCTATGACAGCGTGACGCCGGTGCACATAGTAGGCATTCCCGCCGACGAGCGTTGGATGAACTGCCGGACTTCGGAGCTATCCTGCGAGATTGCGAGACCTCTTGGTCCTAACACGGGCAGGTATTCTCTTGGGTATTGGTATCATTTATAGGTGACTGTCGCGTTTTTTCCTCTGTACAGTACCTTGGCAACGACGTCACCCAGGGGCCCCGCAAACGGGTCACACTTGACAGCCTAATGACAGGTTAGACCACCTCTACATGGCATTTCCACCTCTCCGTCCGTGGGTGCCCAGCATTTTTCGAAAGCGTGAAAGTCGGGCAACGCTCAGGTCTGCTAACCACACAAAACATGCGTCCGGGAAATCTGCTCGCCATCAAATAGTCCGCCTCCGGGAACGTTTCATCCTCCGCGAAGTGGGGTTTCATACGTTACGTCCTTGGCGCCGTACGGCGCGCCCGGTTGAGCTCCAAGAAACTCTGGTGCCTATTCCCAGGAATCCCAGCACAGTTCCTTCCCAACCATACACTTCTCACCAGCCGCGCCGGCCCCCTCCTGTACATTCGAGTTGATCTACGAACCCAGGTTCCAGAGTGCCCTCGCCTGCACCTACGCTCTCACATGCCAATCCGCACCCACATACGAGTTCTGCATGCGTCTCACCCGCACCTCTCCCATTACCCAGCATTATCAGTCCATTTTATGCCACCATCTACCAACAACGCACAGGGACTGATGACGTCGTTGCGGAGGACTAGCCAAGGAGGAAAGATTCGGCCGTAATGTGGCAATACAAAGTGTCCGATATCAATCGTCAACCATCGATTGGCGCCGAAAAACATATGGATCGACAGGAATGGATCAAGATCAGAACCAGGAAGCAATAAAGCTATAATAACGTACGGTACGGTGCGTCGGGTCATTGACACCAGTCACTCGGCGCAGGCTCTTAACCCACCCCGTGTAGGAAGAATTACCCCTAACCCAGGCAGAGAATCCAGCCGCGTGGACAGGTAGGTGGCTGTCTTTCCCAATTAGATTGGCCGTGCGTGTGAATATCCATGATCCAGTGACAGGTGTATGTCGGATCCAGTCCAGCTCTGCTGGCCCCCATACCACCCATTTAGCGTAATACGCTACATAGTCAAATGATAACGACCCAGCGCCGTATTGACCGTCTTTTGTTGTTTTCTCGTAAAACGATCATTGCGTATATAAGCATGGGAGTGGCATCAAGAAATACAGTTCAGTACATCGCACAAGGTAGTCAATTGACTCAATTCTCCCTGTCCTTGTTAGCCACCCCTGTGGCAACAGTACCTTAGTTAATGAAACTAACACTGCATATAACCGCGACCGAAAATAAACCTTTCCATGGAGGGAAAGACAAGAAGAAATGCCATTCGTCCCGGAACTCTGCTAGGACTTCGAAGAGCGAGATCAGACAGTGGGATGGCCATGATATCCCATGGCTTGGGGCAACGAGGTCTGTGTGTGGCCCAGGGAACTTCCAGTCCCGATATACGATGACATATGTGCTTGAGAAGATATGCCCGGCGAGTGCGGACTACCTTGGTACCCTGGGAACGTAGTTGGGTCACTCGGGTCCTGGGTGTATGGGAATAGAAAGAAAGTGACACATGAGGACACACAAGCGCAATGATGGATACGAAATCACGTACGTAGAACCTCATCGTCGTGGGTGACCCGGACGATGACGGCGATGCAATTTGGTCTGAAAGTGGCTGCTGTGCACCAACGCCCGCGGACATGGCAGATGGACGTCGTAGATAGAAGATCGCGGCAATGACGATAGCGATCACTGCTACACCACCAACGGCGCCACCTGCGATGGCACCTGTGTTTGAGCTACCGCCCCTTGAGATTGGCGTGGCCGATCCCGTGGAAGACGAGTTTAAGGAATGCGTGGGAGTAGCAGACACGCCGAGGGGATGCTTGAGGGGCCGATGAGCGTGTCAGGACCGAGCTCGGGAGTGTCTATAAAAATGTGGAGTGAGACCGCAACGAGGGAATTGCTGGGTAGACAATGCTTACCACCGGCAGCATAGGATTTATTGGGGTTCCAATTGTTCTCGTTCTGCAGTGTGTTGTGATTACAATGTTACAGAAGAAACTCAGCAACGCACTGTGACGTCGAGAAGAGCCCAATGAGGAACATAAATTCCCGAAGGGACAGGGTTTGGGAACCTGTGGGCAAATTACTGTGTCAAATGCAATAGATACTCCGCTGTCAGAAGAAACTCACGACGGTGCGGGCAGAATCTTTGTGCAGTTGGTCACCCATTCCGACCAGCTAATGACAGATAAGAAGATAAGCCGCCGAAAGTTAAGAAGATATAATGGCCGCACGTAATCCATTCCTGTCCTTGGCATGCGCCACATGCACTAAAGATCGAATATCCGACAGTATTGCAGTAGCACAAATCGGCATCGGCATCACCCCACGGGCCATAGTACACGTATCCTGGGGACAGAGGCAAGAGTGTGTACTCTGAAAGAGATAAGACCACATGGCCCGGATACGCAAACAACTAAACAAACTCACTCCCTCCATCGCATGTGGCCATCAAGTTCACTATAACAGTGCACGGACTTTGCATGGCAGAGTTGAATGTCTGGACGCGATGCATCAGATCAGATAAAAGCCGGAACTCGGAAACGTGACATGCGTACCCATTTGTATGACGCCGAGGTGCAAGTCGGCGCAAAAACCTGGGCGACAGAAAAAGCAGAAAAGAAAAACAAGGAGGCGATGGCGAGTGGTGCAGCGACTCGGAGGAGGGCCATTCCGTGTCCGAACGCCTTGCAGGTGGGGGGACAAGACGAAACTGGGCATGGCGCTTGATTGGATCCCTTTGAAGGATTGAAAGGTGCCCCTCGTGCAAGCCCTCGTGATCATAATGTCCTAGGGTTGGCACATTGGCAATTGGAAAGCACACTATCGGCCTTGGCAACTTCGACGCCGAGGCTTTTGCGGCACTGGCACTAGGCTCGCCTAGTTGTGACAACTTTATACTTGTCCGTGGGTTGCCAAAGTTTTTTATGGCATACTGTGGGGATTGAATTTGGGCCGCACGGGCCGGGCCTTGACGTTGCTACAACACCCTCGACAACACCCCCCCTGTACGCTACGGTACTGTGGCTAGACCTGGCCTGCCAGTGGCTATCCTTTCCTTATACTCTTTTCCCCGACCGTGCTCACCCTACCGTGTGTCGATCGACGCACCCACATTTCAACGCACCCGAGCCTCCGCCGCGCCCACACCCACATACGAACATGCGTCTTATCCACCCGCATCCGAGCCTTTCTCGGTATCAGTCTCCCATCATTCGATTCCGGAAATACATGTCCATTCTCGTTCACCCAGACACCACTCTGTCATTACCTTAATCTTACCCCCAAGCATCGTGTACCCGCCATCACGAATGTATCGAGGGACGGAGGTATCAAACAAATCCCAGAAGGATACCAACAACTTGAGCAGTTACATACGGGAGGGCCTAAGGGGGATCCGCCGAGCCGCCTCTACCTGGGAGAAACGTGAGTGTTTGAATTATCATAACAGGAACTCACTTCTAACCAAACATCCTTCACTCTAGGTCGAAGACGGACCATAGCGAGTGCATCGCAAGTAACTCCAGAGCCCTGTATTTATGTGGGCAACTGAGCCCACATCACGGGTTCTGCTCCGAAAAGATTGGTTGCTAGATGTTCCTTTTTCAGGGATCGCAAGACTAGCTCCGAGCTCCGAGCTCGAAGTCACGATGTGTCTACCCTTACTGAAATATTGTTCCAGTGTCTCTGGAGTTGCCGAAACGCTCTCTTCGACTGATTCTTACTCTTGATTACCACTACCAAATAACTTACTCGATAGTCTATTTCCCAGGAGCCTGAGTTAGTCGCACAGGTTCTCCATCCCGCCACAGGCAGGAAGGTGTCACCCTGACCAGGCGGAGAATGTCTGGCCGCGTGGACCCACGGGTATAATAGCTGTCTCTTCAATTGGTCAAGTGGACTGTGTGGCGTGCGAATATTCATCGATATTCATCTTGTAACGGCATTGTGTTTCAGGCGGGTCCAGCCCATCCAAGGTCCTGGACATACAGGTCTGCTGACCTGTCGTACATTTAGCGCGATACGCTACTTGGTCAAGTGATAACGACCCCAGTCTCGTCTAACGGCCATTTGATAGCCTGAGAATTATATTGGTGCCAAGGAATCGAATACGTACAATACATCACGCATGGTAATCGACTCAAGTTGTACTGTCTTTGCAGGCAACACCTGTGGCGACAGTCCCTATTTTTTTAAACACCAAAGCCGCGTACAACCACAACTGAAAAAAAAGAGGTTTTTGGATGCTATTCGTCCCGGCCTATGATGTCTTTGAAGGGTGAGGTCAGACAATGGGAGGCCGTGATATCCCCTGGCCAGGCCGGCCCGAGGTGGTGGGTCTGCGTGTTGGCTAAGGTTCTTCCAGTTTCGACGGGAGCCGGCATAGTTACTTGAAAAGGGAACGTAGTTGGGTCATCCGGGTCCTGGGTGGACGGAAATGGGAAGAAAATACAGTATGAGGACACGCAGGTGCAATGCGGGAACGAAATCACGTACATAGATCTTCACCGGCGTAATGGGCGACAGCGCAACTTCATCCGACTTTGGCTGCTGCATCTGGGATGCATCGACGGCTGCCGACGCGGCGGCCTGCACCCGTGAACGCCGTCGTAGATGGAAGAAGAGTGGGGTAAGGATGCAGAAGAGCACTACTGCAATACCAGCAACAACCCCTCCAGCGGCGACGGCGCCTCCATCGCCCGAACCTTCTGAACGCTGGGATAAAATGGACAATACCGTGGGAACTGCGCCGGAGGAGGACGTGGGGCTACAGACGCGCCTGAGGGGCTGAGAATCGAGCCAGGACCGAGCTCGGAGAGTCTATGAGAAAACGTCGAGCGAAACCGTAGCGAGGGGGAAAGGGCAAAGGAGACGATGCTCACCACCAACGGCATACGATTTGTTGGGGTTCCAAATGTTCTTATTCTGGAGTGTGCTTTGATTATGCTGCTATAGAAGGAAAATTAAATTTAGCAACGTACTGTGACATCGAGAAGAGTCCACTGAGGAATACGTGTCCCTGATGGGACAAGGTTGGGGAACCTGCGGACAATTACAATATCAATCGCAATAGATTCGTCGCTGCCACAAGGAACTCACGACGGAGGAGGCAGAGTCTTTGTACAGTTGGTTACCCATTCCGACCAGCTAATACCAGATACATGAATCGCCAGGGTTGAAAAAGAGGATACAACCAACAGCACCTAATCCACCCCTCACCCTGGCATGCGCCACATGCACTAAAGAGAGAATACGCGACGGAATTGCAGTAGCACAAGTTGGAGTCGTCAGCACCCTCCGGGCCATAATACAAATATCCCGGGGACAGAGAAGGGAATCTGTACTCTACAAAATGGTGAGATCAAAGGGCAGTTAGGGCACGGACATGCAAACAAAAAACTCACTCCCCCCATTACATGTAGCCATCATGTACGCTGTGACGGTGCAGGGGCTTTGGCCGAGAGAGTTGAATGTCTGAATACAATACATAAGATCATATAAAAGGCCAAAGAATGTACTGCCGGGACCACAGTATGCAGTACTTACCCATTGCCATGTCGCCGAGGTGCAAATCGGCCCAGAAACCTGTGCGACAGCAAAGGCCCGGGAAGAATAGAAGTACAAGGACGCGATTGCAGCTACTCGGAGGAGGGACATTTCGTGTCCACAGCACTCAACTTGCGGAAGTTGCGGCCCTTGCGGTTGGGGGAAACTAAAGGAAACCGTGCACGGCGCTCAAATATATCATTTTGACGGACTGATTGAGGGCCCCTGTGTAGTGCTATTGTGATACTAGACACAGGAGGGCAGTTGAAATGCAAGGTCTAGTATAGACCTCGTGGGCTAGAGGCAAGATGCCAAGAGGAGCCTAGAGGCGCTTAGAACTTTTGCGCCGCACTGAAGATGGTACGGTGCCGTCTTTATTGCATCTGCGTTCGAATATAGTCATACACGGGCGTTACGATTGACACTGAGGAGGGGGTTCAGCACAAGGTTCAGCACGAGCCGAACACAAGGCGCTGTCTCCGGAATTTTCACGACGTAAAGATGCCAAAGAGTACAACAACACGTTTCCCTATACAATAATCGCTGTAAATCGGAAATAGATGAGCAAGAATATAGAAATAATATCAAGATTTAAGACCTCTCGGGCTGGTAGAGATTCTCGAATCTCGACTACAGCAAACTCCCCGAGTCCCCCGTGGACCATGCTCAGGACGTGCAAGTAGCCTGCGGCGTCCTGTCACACATCTGCGACCCCGTTCCTACCAGCACATGCGTTTCCGTGCCTGGCTCTACTGATGGGGAGTACCGTGGCTGCAATGCTATGGCACATGCGGAACCGCGGCCTGTTATTGGTATATGGACTGTACATAGTCAAATGAGCAAGATGAGCAAGACATCATATCTCCCCATATCTCCCGGGCGAGTCCCAATCGGACCACGCAACGTCTTCGCGTCGCCCCAACTTGAAATACACTCTTGTGAGACACGATCGTGCTCTGTGCTCGCGGTGTGCTGCGCGCCGGTGGTCGGGGCGCGGGTAATGCTATTGAGAGTTGGCTTAGCCACTCTGAGACTATTATTGTATACTGAGGTCTGCACAGCTAATGTGCAGGAGCGCATAGCGCATCTCGATCGAAGTCTTTTGAAGATAAGGGGCACGTGTCTGGGAGCGAGCTCGTGACGGGTGGATCCACCTGAAGTGCATTGGCTGATTGCCGTCGGACCGTGAGGTTCATCATCGATGATTCTTTGGAACTTGACCCGGGAGTGGCGGGTTGGCAAAATAAAGTGGAACGGAGGTTCTTTGAACCGTCTGAAAGGGAAAGCGGGAGGATGTGGCAGGGGAAACGAAACGAATGCGTCACGTGCCGACCTCTCTTTACACAGTGACCTCTGGGCCAGTGCCAGTGCCTACGCTCGTGCCTCGCTTCGTCCAGAATCCCAGAAGTGATCGTACATGATGATGGAAACAATATCTACGCTACGTACTGTGGCTAGACCTGGCCTGCCAGTGGCTCATCCTTTCCTTATACTCTTTTCCCGACCGCGCTCAACCTACCGTGTGTCGATCGACGCACCCACATTTTAACGCACCCAGCCCCGCCGGCGCCCCACCCACATACGAACATGCGTCTTGTCACCGTATCCAGCCTTCTCAGTATCGTCTCCGTCATATTCCACCATCGATTCCGAATACATTACCATACAGTGCATACACCAACTCAGGCCCTATGTCATCTATGATCCGACTTTTTCACGACGACACCCATATCCATTCTCGTTCACCCAGACACTGCTGTCATTACTTAGTATTACCCCAAGTTCGTGTACCCGCCATCACGAATGTCTCGAGGGAGGGTATCAGCAACTCGAGCAGCTACATCGGGAGAGCCAAGAGGGATCCGCCGAGCCGCCTCTACGCTGGAAAAACGTGAGTGTGGAATTATCATAGCAGGAACTCACTTCTAACCAACATCGCTTCACTCTAGGTCGAAGACGGACCTAGCGAGGCATCGCAAGTAACTCCAGAGCCCTGTATGCTATGTACGAGTTCTGCTCCGAAAAGATTGGTTGCTAGATGTTCCTTTTTCAGGGATCGCAAGACTGCTCCGAGCTCCGAGTTGAAGTCACGATGTGTCCTGGTCATCACTGCACGGTTCTACGAGTACTAATGCAAGCAGGTATGCGAGTTTGAGAATGTATGGCAATCATGCACAGTATGTGATGCAAATGCCGAGGAATGGTATGCCTTGGAGAATCGTCTATTTCTCACACACTTGCAGGAATGTCTAAAAACACGGATCTAAAAGAGATTTTGGACCTGTGTTTTTAGAGCGTGGACAAACATGTACGTTTTACATGTCGCTGCCTTGCGCACAGGGATTGAAGACGTGGCGCGGAAGGAAAGCCAAGGGGGACTTGGCAGTACAGGAAAGAAAGAGGGCCTGATCTCTATCGATTGGCGCTGGCGAGAAAGATGGGATCGGCGGGTGCAGATCAAGATCTGCAACCAGCATCAGGAAGCAATAAAGCCATTAATAAAGTATGGACGAGTCATCTGCACTTCTGGGCGCAAGCTCTCCCTAGAGGGTTGCCCCTACCAGAGCAAAGAAATGTCTGTACACGGGTACGTCGATACGTGGCCGCGCCCGGGTCCGGTGGCTGTCTCTTCCAATTACAGCGAGTTCCACTCTCATAGGCGTGCTCTGGGTTGGACATAGCAACGGGCTGAGATTGAATATAGCTAGCCGAATGTTTTTCCCACGTAAATAATCCGTGGTAACACTGCAGTGCGCGGACAGAAAAAGCGATAACTATTTTATAACCCCATATCTTTCAAGATAACTAATATCTTGAGAGTTTTTACAACTACTTAACTATGAACTCCGCTCTGAACCTTAGAGACGAGAGTGTATGGAGCTAGTCTATGAGAGTGGAACTCGCTGTAGTCAAGTCGGACGTGCGTGTGAAAATTCATCTAGTGAACGGCGCAGTATGTCAGCCCCCGGGTCCAGGGTGCTGGACGTCCAGGTCCGCTGACCCTATGCCATACAGTTGATGCGGTACGCTGCTACATGGTTAAAATCCGTGGTCTGGTAGACAGTGCCATGATAACTGGGTTATAAAAAGTAGGAGCTTCAGGTTCGAATTGTCGTCAAGAACTAAAATACAGTACAGGACATCGCGCAAGACAATCAATTATCCTGTCTTTTGCCAGCTATCCTGCGGTGATAGGACCTCACCTAATGAAAGAAACTAACGCTGATTACAACCGAAACTGAAAAAGAAGGCCTTCGGATGGAGGAAAAACAGGAAGAAATCATGCCGGACTCTTGTGTTGGCTTCGAAGGGCGAGATCAGACAGTGGGGAGGCCGTGATAGCCCCTGGCCAAGCCGGCCTGGGCAACGAAGACTGTGTGTCGGCCAGGATGTTCCCAGTT
The DNA here is from genome assembly GCA_022376525.1 of Russula vinacea. Taxonomy (NCBI): domain Eukaryota; kingdom Fungi; phylum Basidiomycota; class Agaricomycetes; order Russulales; family Russulaceae; genus Russula; species Russula vinacea. The sequence goes on from WTXL01000043.1 coordinate 185,088, forward strand.
CTGATGTTCGATGACATAGTTACTTGAGAAGGGATGTCTGCCAGTGCGGAACACCTTGGTACTCCAGGAACGTAGTTGGGTCACCGGGGTTCTGGTTGTACGGAAATAGGAAGAAATTGGAACCTGAGGACACAAGCGCGACGCAGAACACCAAATCACGTACATAGAACCTCATCGTAACGGGCGACCCGGACAATGATGGTGAAACTTCAAGTTCGTCTGACTGTGTAGGCTGTGGCTGTGAGCCAGAGCCAGATGATGCACTGACGTCTGCGGGAACGGCCGCCACGCCCGTAGACGTCGTCGTAGATGGAGGATGATCGCGGCAGGGGTAATGATGAGTCCTACAATACCACCGATTACCCCTCCTGCAATATTGGCCATGTTTGGACTACTATCCCCTGACTCCCTGAGGAATCTGTGCTTGAGGAGGACGTGGGAGTGGCAGCCGGAAGCTCGCTTGAGGAGACACTTGAGGAGATGCTCGAGGGGACGCTCGAGGGGCCGATGAGCGAGCCAGGACCGGACTCGGGGGAGTCTATAAAACAAGTGGAATAAGACTGTAACGAGGGCGAAAGAAAAGGGAGACGATGTTCACCATCGGCGTCGAGCGATTTGATAGGGTCCCAAATATTGTCAATCTGGAGTGTATTTTGATTACGCTGCTACAAATCAAAAGGAAAATTAGCAACGTACTGTGACATCCAGAAGAGTTCAGTAAGGAACGCTTATACCTCATGGGACTGGATTTGGGAACCTGCGGGCCAATTACAATGTCAAACGCGATAAATGTCTCTGTTGCCAGAAGGGACTCACGTCGAAGGAGGCAGATGGTTTGAGCAGTTATACACCCAGTCCGACCAGCTAAAAAAAGATACATAAGCCGCCGGGAGTTGAGAAGAGGACACAATGTAACCGCACTGAATCCAATTCGCATCTTGACATGCAGCACATGCACAAGCGAGCGAATACGACCCGGAGATGGTATTACGGTAGCACAAGTCGGTGCTGTTAGCATCCGGGCCAACATACGACCCTCCCGGGGCTAACTGACCAATCGTGAAGTGACTGAAGTCTACAAAAAGATAAGCACAAGGCACGGAGCCACGGACACAGACACGCAGACAGCTGAAAAAAACTCACCCCCATGGTCCCCCTCCATTGCATGTGGCCATCATGTACCCTGCGACAGTGCATGGGCATCAGGAAAACCCGAAAATCACTTATGTTTTCTTAAATAAACTTATCTGGCTTAAATTTAGAATTAAGCCATTTTAAGTGCATGTCAAATTAAGACAATGGTGCTTAAAACCAGAAGGTCCATGTCCAAATTTCTTGAAATTAAGACAAGCAAGCACAAGCAAGCATTTTTAAGCTCCATAAATTCATTACTGTAATTTCAATTTCATATGTTTTCCAAAACATATTTAATCTAATCATATTACATTATGATCTAATCATAATATGGACGCAGACCTCCCGAGCTTGGCGTGCTACACCTGCACATACCTACACCCCTGCCTCACCTCTTGTGTCTGTACATTCCTGCATTCCTGCGTTCCTGCAATTCTCCATTCCCATCCCTGTTCCCTGTGTCCTGCTTCCCCCTGTGTAACGTAAAGACGTGGATGCAGGCGTTGCACACCAAGGCGAATGGTACATCCAGGGGCGGATAGGCTAGGAACGGGCCCGTCGTCGTGGTGAGCTCCAGCGTACAGCAGGTGGGGATGGGGCTGCAGCACGAGGGAAGGGGACAATGTTGCGCTCAGAAACAGGAGTGAGCAAGGTAAAACAACAGAAAATAAAAGAACTTACATGGTCGGCAAGGGAGGCGAGTGATGTGTGCGCATGCAAAAAGTGGGGTGCGGGCACAGGCGCAGCATGCAGAGCCCAGGGGCATCAACGCAGCATGCTCAGATGTCGACGTGGCAGAGGCATGAGGCCGGGAGAAGGGGATAACGAACATGCAACACGCAGAGGTGTCGACGCAAAGGAGGGGAGGTCACAGAGGGGGAATGGGAATGGCACAGAAGAGGGCGAGAAACGACAGTAAGCAAAAGGAAAACAACAGAAACAAAAAAAAGAGAACTTACACGTGCAGGCGCAGACATGTTGTGGTTGTTTTGTTCTGTCATGGTGATAACCAGGTTTCCCCCCGACGTAGTAATGGCCTAAGTCGCATCTTGTCACAGACCCGTCAATTTATCAAAGATATTGCTCACCTGTGGGTATCTGGCCAGTTCCGTTACCCCCGCCAAAGTTGTTGCCAGTGTGACAAGTGGCGTTGTGTTGTAGAAGGAGATGATGGGGTATCCAGCAAACAATGTGATGAGACCGGCCATGAGAAGCACGAGGACCGATACGTTGGCCCAACCTTGCACCGAGAAGATGGTGAAAGAATTATCCTGAGCCGCGTCAACACGTGGGTCAGAATTATGGAGCGCAGGGCGAGCCAAAGATGCACAGAGGGAGCTCAGGACGGGCGTGGCACTCGGAAGAGGGCATCAGCAAACAAACACAATGTGAATTAAAAAAAAAAAGAAAAATACAATTATTCAGCCAGGGAAGTGAACGGAGAGGCGGACGCAGATGCAAGCACACTGTGGGGTTGGTTGAAACGTGAACGCGTGAACGCGTGAAACGTTGAACTTGCGGTACATGCCGAAGTCACCTGACGCAAGTTCAACTTTGCCTGGTGTTCAAACGTTCAATCGCTAAGTCGATTTTTCATTCTTCATTTCGTCTGCGCGCCGCTCCCTACGTCTGCTCCCCCGCCTGCCGTGAGTTTCTTTTTCATTTGCATTCTTTTTTTTCTTTGCTGACACTCTTTTCCAAGTGTCACTCGCCCCTTGCACTCCTTTTTTCTGCGCATCCCCTCTGTCCGCGTCCTGGCTTGTAAGTTTTTTTTTTTTTTTCCCTTTGCTGACGCGTCCCCACTCGCTGCGTTAACCCCCGTCCCGTGGTCTCTGCTGGCTGTGTCAACGCCCCGACCTCTGCGCCCACCTGTCCGCGCCCCACTTAGGTAAGTACCTTTTATTTATTTTACTTTTCTTTTGCTCACACGCATCCACCTTCCCATCCCTCGTGCTGTATCTACGCACTGCATCAACCCCCGTTCCCCGGCCTCTTCTGGCTGCATTGGATGCCCCCAGGCTCTGCGCACTATGTTGTGCCCTTGGGATCTGATGCTACGTTGATACTCGGGATCTGCACACTGCCTGTGCCCCGCCTCCTATGCCCTGCCTCGCCCCTTGCGTCTGCGTGCATTCCTGCAATTAGGATTAGATTGTAAAGTAATATGATTAGATTAGATTAGATTGTAAATGTAAAATATATAATCTGATTTGATTTTGATTTTGCTATCCTGATTCTGCTTGAACAACTTTTTATTGCTTAATTTCACTAGTGGATCTTACTGATTCTTACATTACTTACCAAAACTTTCACTAAGCTCCATCAAGTACCAGACAGTCTGCTTAATTGGCTTAATTGGCTTAAAATAAAGCTAAGATAGTTTAAGTACAATAAGTGAACTAAGCAAAATCCGGGTTTTCCTGATGGGCTTTCGCCAAGAGAGTTGTATGCCTGACTAGTACTGCGCGAGTCGCCCTCCTGTGCAGATTCTGAACAGCCACTGCATGCGGGCTCCCGACCGACGATCAACATGCAACACCCAGACTATACGACTCTTGATACGAGCTGTGGTCATACGTTTATTGCCTCCAGCATCTGAGCCATGGCCGGTGGATAAAGCTCAATAAAGAGACGCTGCCACCACACCTGATATACGTGAGGTCCACCCGAGTTCACGAATCAGAAAGCTTTTAAGGAGGCCCCGTTGGCCGCTCCAACATAAATGCACTGCACTCTATTGGATCCGTGTTCCACTGGCATTTGGACGCTACCTACGACTACAACAACAAAAAAAGAAACTGTCGGAGGGTGGAAAGACAAGAAAAAGCAATTCTAACAGTCCCAGGCACCTGTGAAAGATCCAAGGGAGAGATCAGGCTGTTCAGGCAACAGGGTGGCCCTGATAGTATCCCCGCCTGGGGAAGCAAGATCTGCGTGTTGGATTGAGTGTTTCTAGATCCAATGTTCGATGACATGGGTACTTGAGAAGGGATGCCCCGCAAGTGCGGACCACCTTGGTACCCGGAAACGTAGTTGGGTCATCCGGGTTCTGGGTGTACAAATTTGGGAAGAGTATGGCATATGAGGACTCACAAGCGCAACGCAGGGCACGAAAGCACGTACATAGATCCTCGTAATGGGCTGCTCGACCAAAGACACGGCGGGCGGCGCCTGTGAACTTCGTCGTAGAAAAAGAAGATTGCGACACCGGCGAGGGTGATTGCTACTACACTGCCGACAAGACTGCCGATGACACCACCTGCGATGGCGGCCGTGTTCGGTTTGTTTTGTTTTTCGAACCACTGCCCTCTGGGGTGAAGGAGTGGGCGATCCTGTGTGGGTGACGTCGGAGATGCGCTGGATGATGTCTGGGATGCGCTGGATGACGTCGGAGATGCGCTGGATGATGTCTGGGATGCGCTGGATGACGTCGGAGATGCGCTGATGATGTCTGGGATGCGCTGGATGACGTCGGAGGTGTTCTGGATATTAGAGATGCGGCGGATGACCTAGGGAGGCTAGGGTGATAGACAAGCTTGTGGGACGGATAGGAGCCGGAAATCGAGCTAGGACCGAGCTCGGGAGAGTCTATTAAGAACCGGAGTGAGACCGTAACGAGGAGGGAAAAAAAGTCAGGGAAGATGATGCTCACCACCACGGAACGCGATTTGTTGGCGTCCCAATTGTTCTCATCCTGCTGTGCGTTGTCATTACGGTGCTACAGAAGGGGAACTTTGCAACTTACTGTGACATCCAGAATGCCCACTGAGGAACACGGGTCCCCAAGGGACAGGGTTTGGGAACCTAGTACAAATTACATTGTCAAACACAATGCGTTCTCCGAGTCTGCTGCCACAAGAAACTCACAACGAGGGAGACAGTGTCTTTGTGCAGTTGGTCACCCATACCGACCAGCTAATGACAGATACATAAGCCGCCGAGTCAAGAAACATAATACCGCACGTATTCCATTCCTGTCCTTGGCATGCACCACATGCACTAAAGAGCGAATATGCGATGGTATTGCAATAGCACAAGTAGGTGTCGGCACCACCGTACGGCCATAGTAGTACACGTTTCCTGGGGACAACGGAGCAGTGTGTAATCTGAAAGAGATAAGACCAATGACCAAGGCCGGACGCGCAAACAATTGGAAGAGCCGGAAGACTCACTCCCCCATCGCAAGTGGCCATCATATAAGCTGTGACTGTACATGGATTTTGACCGAGAGAGTTAAATGTCTGAACGCAATTCATCGGGTCAGATAAAGGCCAAACAATGAGCTGTCGGAACCACGGTGTGCGTACCCATTGCCATGCCGCCGAGGTGCAATTCGGCGCGGAAACCTGGGCAATAGAAAGAGCAGAAAAGAAACACAAGGAAGCGAGTGGTGCGACGACTTGGAGGAGGGACATTTCGTGACAGCCTTGCGGGTGAGGAGACGAGACGAAACTGGAGCATGGGCGGCTTGGAAGTTGGCACTTATATGCATCACTTTGAGGGATTGATTGGAGCTTCTTGACTGAGATGGGAACTATCGTTGAGGTGCTACTGTCACGGTGGTATTACCCGCCATTGAACGATGAAGTTCGGATGAAATGCCACGCGGCATACAGCCGCGTATTCAACAAAAGGCCGGAAGAATCAGCCTTGCTTTGCTGCGATGCGAGAAGGTACTGTAGGATGTTTTAATTTTAGTTTACATAAATCCGATTATCAGTCAGAGAGCCCGAGAACAGGCAAAGTAGGTAACGTTACTTGCCAGTGGTGTATTTTCTCCTGGGAGTAAACGAAGTTTTGCATGTTCTCAACAACTCATTCTAGACAGCCTGAGCGTCCTTGGTGCCATGATGCACAGTGATTGTGCCCTGTAAAGTTGACCATGATGATTAAAGACTGCCAGCTGAGCCTCATTACAGTAAATCGATATCGGAGTAAGTCACGGTCGTACTAGTAAGAGACCTTCGCGGCTATCATGATGGACAGGTGTGCTTCCAACAGCCAGCGTAGGCTAAGCTCCGTCCGGTTAAAGCCGCGGCTTTAGAACATTGATACACGGGTATCTGTATACTATGTACATAGTCATGGGCAGAATATCATCTTCCCCCATGTCTCCCGGTCGAGTCCCGGTCGGACCACGCCATGTCCGCACAGTGCCCCACTTGCAAGTACCCGAAGTGCCCTGTCATACGTTGATGATAACGGAAACGACTCTTTTACAGTAAAACGACCCAAAAAAATGACAGGTTCCAAAAGCTTGAGCTCTCCATGTGCTATAAGTTACAGTATCTTATGCAAGTTCAGTACTGTTCAGTGTGAGTGGAACGCGGAATTCATTTATCATGTCGGTTTCTGGTTTATTGTCAATAAGGCCTCCTCAAACCCTCTCCCACTTTATGTGGGGAAAGACAAAATGCCGGGGACAAATCAGGGGCATCGTAGAGGTCACAGCCGATGAAGCGCGACCGCACGGGGCGGTGCCGCGGACCTCGATCACTCGGATTGCTGTTCAACGCAAGGTTCAACGTTCAACGTTCAAACATGGCCATACTGTACTTTTCAATAGCTTGGCATCACCCAACGTCCACCACATCAGAGTTGACACTCAGTTCGGATACGGCGTCAGAAATCTACGCCTGCCGTGAGATTTTAGCCCATCAGTAAAACTCAGATCGGCTTAGAGAGCTTAGAGTGTCTTGTACATCTTGGAGACGTCTTAGAGGGCTGGGTAGCTCTTGTGGAAGAGATTATTTTTTCCCCAAGATCACACCAAGACCAGTAAGAGATCTTATTTTTCCAAGATCACACCAAGACCAGTAAGAGATTTTGTTTTTTCCAAGATCACACCAAGACCAGTAAGAAACTTCTTTTCCCTCAAGATCCCACCAAGACAGTAAGAGATTATTATTATTTCCAAGATCAAACCAAGACAGTTGGTAAGAAGTCACAAGTACCATACAAGCATGAAAGTACGAGATATTCTTGACATCCGAGTCAGTGGTTACTCCGAGTCAGCACACCCTCGCCCCCATCCATGTCAGACCCATCGCTCAGAGGTACCCAACCCCATGACCGTGTCAGTGGACTCCTGCTCACCCCTCGCTTGGCCCGGGAAAACCTGTTCCTCCACATTATACATTCGTTACCCACGCACACTTTACCAACGCCAACGGAATATTCATGTCGACAGCCCGCAACGATCGATGACGTAGGCACGTGCTCGTCGTTGTTCCACCCCACCAACGCCCTCGAGCTGCTCTGCGGTCTGCTCATCCAGATTCACCTATGCGTGACATATATGCACACATTAGTTGTAGCAGTATACTTCTGTCATAAAGTCAATGACATACGCGTGACCTATCCACACCAGCCTCGATGAGCAGAGCGGCCGTTTCGCCATGTGCGGACTCCATGGTGAGGTGCAAGGGCGTGTTGCCTTCCATCCCAGTTCAATCTACGGGAAAATGCGAGAAAGAGTAACGTACCCATGCGATCGCCAGTATTGAGACGCGTCTTGGGACTGCCCTCAGGCGGGTGAAGGAGCATTGTTACGAATCCGGTGGATCCAGTTGTGGCGGCACAATGGCTGTTTTGAGAGTCGAGTTAATTGCCAGCTCTTCAAGAAAGTGAGAGTCACCAGACAGAGGGTGCTGATTCGCTTTGTTGCGGGCATTGATCTGCTCATGGGAACATAAGAAGCGAGGGACGACCTCTATACACAGCACGTACATCAGCTCCGTGAGAGATTAAAAAGCAACCGATCTACAATAAGTGAGTATTGGTCGTCCAAAAAGACCTGCTAACCGATGAGTTGATGATATTTGTACGTTGAGACTTCCCTCCTGCGAAGCTTTGCCACGGAACCAGTGAGGAAAGTAAAGGCGTTCCCCTGAACTGCGTTCCATATGTTCATCTCAAGCTCCTCTGTCCTAAACCCGTCTTTGTGCTCAAGAGAAGGATCGCAATGTCGGGCGTCCATCAAGAAAAGGGTCCACTTTAGCTGCAGGGTAGCCCTGACGCCAGCTTCTTTCCACTCCTCCGTCGGGTCCAGCTTCCTCTTCATGAGATTGAGGGTGGAGGGGAAGGTGGCGAGGTGTTGCCTCAGCTCTCCCCCGGGAGTTTGGGGGTCGACGAGGACAAATGCGGCGAGTAAGGAACAGAGAACATAATATGAGATTGGGTGTCGTGGGTTCTCTTGCAACCAGGCACTAATTTTTTGATTTCGTGGGGGACAAGTATCCCAGACGAGCGATGAGGAAGAGAATTGTGGCAAGAGCGCGCCGCTCTTGGGTCAGCGATTCGACGCGCATGGAAACTATATTGGATCCCAGGCTTATGTTGATGCCTGCGTAAATGATAGATGAGAAGACGTTACTGTGAGAAATAAAGACGACAGACCTTGCAACACCGTATCGCCCCAGCATTCTGCTTCGCAGCCAGCGCCTGAGATAGTAGTGTCTTATCAATGGCTTCAATTTTAAGCGAAACCGTCCATCCCAGGCCTTTCTCTCCAAAGAGTATGCTGTCTGCACCTTCTGATGGAATGACTTGCGTCTTCACAAAATGTTGCAGGCAAGCGTGGAGAGCAGTTATCGGAGATATCTCCGATGCCTCGAGGAGAAGCCGGAGCGAGTCAGCAAGTTCATGCCGTCTTTGGTGGTGCTCGAGCACAACCTCCTCCAGGATATATACGGGAGTTAAATTCGGATTATTGGAGATGACGTGTTGCATTAGTCCAGCAATATGACGTTCTGAACAGTCCAGGACCCGGGCGATGTAAATTACTTGCGTTGCGAAATCATCATTGACAGACAATTGCTGGCCATGCACTGTGCATATGCCTGGCTTAAGAAGATTAGTTGAGCGCTGTCAAATAAAGTACAAAAAGTACGCACCACTCTGCAGCTCTTTTCTCTAGTCTTCACTTGGGGGTTTGGTGTCGAACACGCTGACTAGAGCACGGCGATGCAAAACCAGGAGATCAAATAATTCTTGTTCATCTGTGGCATTTTGCGCTTCTAACACGCCGAGTAAGGCAGACCGAAGACGTGATAGAGATTCCATAGAGTGGGACGGGGACAAGTGATCGGGGCCGCTGCTTTGCAGACCAGGAAACGCGTTGAAACGCGTTGAGTGGGGTTGCTTTTCCACCCCGGCCACTGACCTGCCTGTGAACAACCATGAGGAGCCTACTCAGCCTCTTAACTTGTGTATTATCGCATGGTGGTCGCGTCAATATGTGCGTGTCCCCGGGTCCCCATGAGGCTAGCTCCAGTCGCACAGGTACAGGAGACGTGGTTGGTGTCCAGTCCATCATGTCCTCATCCTCCTCGTCGCATGACTGAGCAAGGCACATCCGAAGACGGGTCCCGTTGCGTGCCATGTGCAAATGGGACTGGCGCTGAGCTGGCTGAGGAGAGAGAGAGAAACTGTCGAGTAGTTTGGGTGGATCGAGGCTGCGTGGGGTGATGGTCGTGATGGTTGTAGTGGAGGCAGAGGTGGCAGGGGCGTACAAAGGAGGGGGAGAGTGTGATGGGAGGAAAGGGGGAGTTGGGAAATGAGTTACAGTGACAATGGCCGTCGCTGCAAGTGTCAAAAAAAAACAGATGAGTCAGACGTCGGGTTGGCAGGAAAAAGCATTCACCTTTAGTTGTAGCACAGATGTCAGCTCACTCGTGTGACTTCTCCCACGGATGGTTTGCAAACTGTTGTGCGATAACCCCTGCCATCGATCGAGCGCATGCGTGAGTTCCACAGCTTGCTGGCAAGCACGCATCTCAGCCTGGGCCTGCTCCATGCCGCATGCTGCTCGCAAGTTTCCCTGGGAATGCCCATAGCACTGGAGCTCGGTCCAACAGCAAACCATTACTGGCGAGCCACGACTCAAGGACGCAGCCTGCAACATCAAGGGTCCCGCCTGCACTACTCGGCTGCAGATGAGCTCGCTACCCCGCAATCCAACGTTGATAATGCACTGGTCAGAGGGTTAAGATGGCGCATGGTGGGAGGGGCATGGTGGCGAGAAAAAGACAGCGTGAAAGGCCAAAGAAAAATCCACCTCTACGCACGGGGCTGTGGCTAAGTCGCCTTGGAGTAGCAGCTTTCTATGGAGGGAGGCGGGTGCTGCATACGAAACGGCCGTGCCAGGGTCGGCACTGCCATCGATATACAGGCCCGGGGAGGGGATGTGGGGGCAGGAGCTGCCTACCGTCGCTTCGCGTTGCCAACCAAACAGGGTCACGTGATGTCAAAAGGTCATTTCACAAGTCCGAGACAAGAGAATCAATTGGGGACAGAAGACAGGTTGGATCATTGCCATTTATTGGTAGTAGTATTAATAGTAGGAAGAGGAGGATTCATGATGATTGTAAGAGTATTGTAATGTAAAAAAAATTAAATACCGCATTAAAATGCAATTTCATGTGAGTGGTGGTCGGCATATTTGTTAATGTAGAACGCACGAAAGGCACAAAGGGCTCGGAAAGTGTAATCCATGTGGGATAAAGGCTGATCCATAAACAGGAGTAAGTGTGCACTACAAACAGCAGTTCAATATGTATAATAGACGTCAACGCTGTCCATTGCAGTCCCAATCAGGTTCAACGATCCACATCCCCGTGTCTTCACATGGTTCATCACCAATTGGCGAGAACCATGCACAAGGGCACATGGATAAGTTTTGCGATCGTGCTTGAATGAAAAGAAAAGACAAATCTGGGCAGCGTGTAGCCCACGAAAACCAACAAGGGCAGGGTCTTTCTCTAAAAACATGCAGTCGTACCGTCCATAAGACTGCTGCCATGATGGTGTAGCCCGAATGCGCTGGCGGTGCATCCCACCAATTCCTGAGGGGTCGCTTGGTGCATAAAACGTAGCGAGGGCAGAGTGGAAGACGTGGATATTACTGTCGAAAACAGGACAGATCGCCAGGTTCACATCGTCGCCAGATACCGGAGAATTTGGGTAGAGTTGGTCAAAGAGAAAGCGGCGAATAAGATCTATGTTGAGGGGGAGGTTGATTTGAGCAGCAAGCGCTTCCAGTTCCAGAGGATAACCCGACTCTAAACATTTTATTTTAAACATGAGATGAAGTCAGGCGCATAAAAAGACAAACCGCGGGTGAGGGCCAAGGTCACCACATTCATGACCCTTGGTCCCGGTACTTGGATGGCATCAAGATCGCCAAATATTCGACGTTCGATGTTGGGGTTTATTGGCATCGCATTTGGAAGTAAATCGCGAGACATGAAGTCAACCTGTGAGGCCGACAATTTGTCGAGACGTTGATTTGTAAGCAACATCTGACCCAACGCTTTGAAATGGCTTGATCGACGCCAGGGTTCTTTCACCGATCTGATATGCTTCGATTCTGTAATCGAAGAGCACAGGCCATTAGGGGACCCGAAAAGTTGTATATTCCTTCGGTAGTGAATAAGGGAGTGTTGTCGTGGGAGGTTGAAGTCGACCCTCACGCCGTGCTCCGTAAAGATGACACGCTCGGCATGGAATTGATCGAGGGCAAGTCCCATGGACCTCAGACTTGTTTCAGTGACTGTGTTGCGTCGAACTAAATAGCAAAATTCAAGAAACGCTGCAAGGCAGCGTACCATCTGACACGGCACATGCCCACTGATTGCTGGCAAGTATACCTGTAAATGATCATTAGCTGGGAAAACAACGAGAAATATAACATTACGTACCTTCATGAGGGCTTTTGAGTCATCGCCTGTCCATTGCTTGAATCCTCTCCCTTCAGGGAAACGCCGTTGGCCAGGGAATGGCGGAGAAGCAGCAATCCTATGCACAAGTTAAATCATAACTGAAATGTAACGTCGGAAGTCTTACCGACGATCAATATCTGCCATTATCGCTGCTGCACGGGTGGGGCCATGTACGATTATGAGGTATTCACCTACCCAGGTGACGAGATGGTCCTTGAACGTGCCTTTAATGATCTGATGGAGGAGATCAGAGCACAAGAGCTCGTGGATGTCCGCACGGGGAAATTCTGCCGTGAATGGCTGCAAGTGGTTGTGATTAGATACAGAGAAAGACACGGATCACGGTGCTTACAAAGTCGCCAATAGCACCGAACTCGTTCCAGAGCGTTTTGAGACTGTACCGCTCAAACAATGTCTCTGTAAGAAGGAGTGAACGACGTCCAGCTGGAGCGTCAAGGTCATCTGCAGGAGCTGTACACCTGTCAAACATGCATTTGAATTGAAAGGTAGCAAAGGAACAAGAAGAAATAGATTTACTTGGGACACCAACCCTGAACAATGCACGCTAATAGTGCTTGCTCCGGATAATCAGCAATGTACGGCCCAAGGCCATAGATAACACGGCGTAGATAGCCATCAGGGCATAGTGTGACTTCAGGAATCCTCATCGCTGGTCGGAGTGGCAGCAGGATTGTAACAAGAGAGGAGTGGAAAAGTCGGCAACGGAACATTCGGAATTTGTCATCATCTCGGTACTTTCGATCAGCTTGAGAGCGAAGCAGAAGCTATGAGCGTGAAATCAAGATTATTGATTCGTTGTGTGGTGCTTACTTTTGGGAATTGAAAGGAACGCGAGGATGCTGACACCATCACCATGCGCCCGGCGAACATTGTTGTGAACATTTCCATTCGATATATACAAAGGGTAGAACTCATTTTGCCCAGTCGCAACCGAGACTGTCGTCTTATCACTGCCCAAAATGACTGGGACAAACAGCGCTCCATGAGTTTGCGGGTCTTCGGTAGCGATTATGTCCTATTGATTGTTAATATAGCATCAACTAAGAACGCGTTGCTTGAGATACATACCGCTTGTTGATACGCCCAGTTTGCAGACATAAAGTCCCCCCATTCGCGCTCACCATTGTCATCAAACTTCTGATATGGGGCGTAGTCAAACTGATTCTTAAAGCTAGGGTTTCGCAGCTGATTCTGAAGGACCAATCGGGGATCTCGGAACCAAACATCGTATGCTGTGAGCATCCATGGCGGTATCTCACCATGCTCTGGGAGCGTCCCCATGTAAGTGACAGAGAAAGATTGCCACGGTGCATCGCCCAGTGTAGTGGCATCTATGGTCGCATAAAGATCAGCGTGATTTGCAAATGGTGGGTCGCAATCATCGGGCAGTGTATTTGCCCAGATCTGCATAATTTCGTCAATTTCAGTTCCCGGCATCTGATTCCGCTTGAACAGGAAGTGCGCGAGCCTAAACTCCTCGCAATCTTTGTAAGGAAAAAAAGGCATTGGTTCCCCATCTTCGTCAACGAGAGTAGGGCACGGTGGTGGTGCAGTTCCTGGTAAGATATCATTTCCATCCTCGTCACAAGGAGTACCTATTTAGCGTAAGTATAACAATGTTACAACGGTAAGGACCAAAAAAATACTTACCGTCAATAAGAGGATGGTATATTATATGAGCCGGTCTTGGCCCCAAGTCTGCAGACGCGTCGCGACCAATGTTGTTGATTCCTTGCATGGCATTGTCGTATGGGGTTTGTTCGCGATCTGCTGGTGGGGGAGAATACTGTTCATGTCGCCTGGCTGCACAGTGGGAAGCTTGCATATGCTGCGTCAGCCCGCTCAAATTCGCAACGAGCCTCCCACATCCAGGATGTCCACACCTAATGGCTCGTTTGGTGAATTTCTTTCTTGGATGCATTGTCGAGTTGATAGCAGAAGTGTAGAGGCAGGAAGTGTGTTTTCAAGCAATAAATAAGAGCCGTTTTGAAAAAAGGTCTCAAATGAAGGAGGTTGCTAATGCGTAGTGACACTTGCACGGTGACCTTAACACAGTAACTGTATGCGGTGGCCATAACGCGGCAACCATAACACGGCAACCTTAACGCGGCGACCTTTGAAAACTTTTCCAAGTCCACTAGTCGTGAGTTGAATAGTCGTGAGTTGAATTCAATTATATAACAGTCAAAATAAGACGTACCACTTTCCAACAGGTTTCTGACCTTTTCCTCCGTCGTCCGTCGTCCTCACACCCAAATTCATGTCAGCCGCTCCCCGCCTTCGAAGAATTGGCACTAGAGCCTCTAACAGTGAAAAACACCCTGGGCTTCCCGATCAAAAATCAAAGCGGCGTTCTGTGGCTGAGATGGCCACAGTCAGAGCAGCGGAGAAAGACCTTAAAGACAAAAAAGATGCTGCTGAACTCACTGCAGCTTCAGATGTTGCCGGTGTTGAAGATATGATGGCTGAAATTGATAGGAACGACGATGAGAATGCCGCTCGGCCTATATCTCTGGCCGCCAACATCGCTCGAGCTGCCCGTCCCTTACACCGTTCGTATGCATTTACAACCTTGAAAGAAGATGACAAGGACTCAGAAGACCAGATTGATGGAGGTCCGTAGTGATTGTTCAGCCATCCAGAGTCGCTTGCGATTATTAATCGGCTACTAGATGCGGGCAGCGAAGCAGACAGTGTTGAGATGTATAGTCACGGTGCTGATTACATACCTGGTGCCGACAAGGCATCTCCAATAGATGAGCCAGAGCTGGAGCTGGAGCCGGAACTGGATGAGGGAACAGGGCCAGCGATGAAAGTGACGAAGAAAGGTAAAGGCAGTGCACGTGCCTTGATTGCCTCGAAAAGGGAAGCCCTCGTAATCACTTCGAAGAGAGCGCTCTCAACTTCCAAGTAAGGGTTTCTAACGTACCAGTCTTCTATTCTTTCATCGCCCTTATTTTTGCAGCAATGCCCAACTCGGACCTGCATCCAAGAAGTTTAAAGCTGTGGCCAGTATTCCTAGTGGCCTTATTAAAGGCTTTAAGCCCCGGGCCTCTGCCACTGCCGCAGCGAACTTGAACGCCACAGCATCAAGTCGGACGACTTCGGGCAGCAGCAACAAGTCTGTGGACGCTGTATTCAAAATGGGGGGCCTCGAAAATCTAGACGACAATGGCATTGAGATCGTAGAGAAGAGATATGCCAGGTACCGTGACTCAGATTGTAGCGAAGCCGAAGCAGGGGCCAAAGGGAGAAGAGGACTTGGACATCAGGTATGACTCAGTTCTTCGTATTCAAGCTGACCGCTGATAGAACATTTGTTACGCTTCGAACCAGGGCCTTGTGAAAATCAACCCAAATGAACCCACTGAGCGCCTCGGTGAATCGTGCCCCATCCAAGGTGCAACCAGATTGGCCCCGAGGACGACATTTACAAATGCAGATCTTCCTGTCGCATGCCTTCCTCTTTGGAATACACATTATATTCCGCTACTTGTTGACTGGACAGGGACTCTGCCGAATCCTTGGAAATACCACAACATCGACGTCCCAGGCAATTTGCAAAGCCGGTGGGACGCAACCTACCCCGCTCTTGCTACCAGAATTCTGCCAAAGGAGGCAATATTTGTTCGTGTCTGTATCGTTATTTTTTAGACGCACCAGGGCTATGTTGACATTACAACGTTTCAGAGTATGCAAAGGATTACTGAGTGGCGAGGCATGTTCGGTTCGGGTGCTATTGCTGCCCTTAAAACTATTTGGGCTTCCCTGCATATTGTAACTGCCACAGGTCGGATGAAATACGCGACGCACATGCTTGGCAGGGGGCTCCCCTTTACATGGCAGTCTTTTAGTTCCAAGCAGAAAGTGCGTCATCTCATTGCAAATTTGGATACATTGAATGACTTGGAGCGTAGAAGGGCTCCGGAATCTTCCAATCGAATCTCATCCTATCGACACTGTCATTACAATTCACTGCTACAGAATCCCTCATCGACGAGAGAAGGTCCCCGGAAAATCCGAAAGGTGCCCTTCTGCTTGCTATAGTTGCGGTACGTGGCCATTCGCTTTAATAATTGACGTATAACATTAAAGTGTGTCATATACTAGAGTGAACGTGCATTAAAGCAGTATGCGAAGACAGGAGAGCTCGTGTTGAGCACAAGGAAACGTGACAATCACTTTTCCGAAGAGATATGGAGCGACGTGGCACTCCATTATCAAGTCTCCGTCGAGGCACTTTCTCAGGAGTCGTGGGATCTCATTATCGATGGCGCGTGGCAGATTGCTCAAGACAAACCGGCTGGTCGTGCCTCATCAAGCAGACTCCCTGGCGGCGCGCAACTGCCTGAAGTCAATGAGAGGCAGTTGCTTGTTGAAGACAGCGACCCCATCTCAGGTGACGAAGATGATATGGAATGGGATGAAGTCCCGCCGCTCTCGCGTCAAGAGTCAGTTGAAGTCTGTGAGTATTTTGATTCGCATTTCTCATTCCAAGTCTCGATTGTAACTAACATTGTGTATTATCCAGGATACAGTCGAGTCGGTACAAAATGCTTTCATTAGACTGTCTAGCTCGGAATTCTGGTGTCTTTACTATGTTCGTCTGGTAGTGTAGTAACAACGTGCACGTTCACGTTCAATACCAGTTCTTGCCACTTCTTGCTAGTTCTTGGGCCTCTTTTATAAGGTCTTTTAAACTTTGGATGACCTTGGGCAAGAAACCGAGCCTCATTGCATAAGAGGAGTACTTGTGGGTCTTGGAGCGTGAATCTAGGTTCTTGTGCAAGAAACCGAGCCTCATTGTATAAGGGGTTTCCTTGCAGCTATAAGGGCTCCCTTGTAGCTTCAAGGGCGTCCTTGTGGCTTCAAGAACGTCCTTGTGGCTTCAAGAACGTCCTTGAGGCTCTTGGAGTGCTCTTACAGTTCTTATGCAAGAAAACGAGCCTCATTAGATAAGAGCTTCTCTTACGGCTCTTACGGTGTCTTATTCATCTTGGACGAGCTTGGACAAGAACTCTAAGACCGTCTAAGACGGTTTGAGTTTTACTGATGGGAGCTACAGCTTCTCAGTTCTCACGAAGCTTCTCACTTCTGAATGAGTGCAGGAATGTTCAACAGTTTCCTAATGCACATATCGCAGATGAACATGTTGACCCCGAAATAATAGGGCCCGAATCGCAACAGGTTCAGTGTATAAAAGCTGGCTAACCATCACTGATTCTCATTAGGTCCAACCTGCCCAGAAATACAGCAATGCGTCTTTCCTCGTATATCTCTTTCTTCTTTCTCGGAACGCTCGTCTTGGCAGCACCAGTATGCTCTTCTAACGCCATCATTTCGTGCTCACGTTGGACTGAACCTTGCCGTGATCTACAGGCTGAGCCCGCAAGCAATCTAAATCCGGTGAGTTGCTGGTGCCAGTGGTGGCTGTTAAAGCGGTGAATTTGGACGTTTTCTAAGAAATATTCCATCTAGCGGGTCGCTGGCGTTAGAGAAATCGACGCCCAGGGTGGTGGCGGTGGCCATTCCACCGACTGGAAGCGGGCATTCGGAGATGTGGGCCAGCCCCTTCTCTGATCCAGATTTCAGACACATGGTAAGCTGCGCATCGGTGTGCAAGTCCTGGCTATTTTTTGACATTGTTCCACAGATTCCAAGCTTGTTTTAGCAGCGCTGTATTCTCATTTGTGGAGACTCGGAAAAACGAATGAATTCTGTGTCTGTGGGATTGTGGCACTCTCTTCTCCCAGTTTTACCCATATAATATCGTTCCGTGTTTCGGGGTGTCTTCATTTCCATCTCTTCTGCAAAGGCAGCAAAAGCTGCATCCGACTTGATCTAGGACTCGATTTACGCTTTAGTTATGAAGTTGCGAGACTATTGAAATATGAGAGACTTTACTGTGTCCGTCTGTTCCCATAGCCTGAGGCAACTTCAAGTTGACATATGCACAAGCCCCATGCAACGAGTCCGTGGCTGCGATTCGCGCTTCCTCTACAGAACCATCACGGTTTCGAACCTCAGCAGCTCATCTTCGATATTTAACCTTCCCGCCAGCTCGGGCGGGCCCAAGCTACCTTCAAAAGGAAAACGTTGTCGCCTAGAGCCTAGTGTCAGTGAAGTGGTGTGGCCGCCAAGACTGCTCCCAGTGGCCAGTGCCATCCCTTCCCTCCTTCTCTCCAAACTGGCCCCAGTGCCATCCGTCCTCTCTCAGCTGCACGCAGATAAGTCGTGGCTTGTCGTAAAATCTTCGGAGATGCAAAAGAATTTGAAGTTAGTAACTTAGCACGCGGTATTGCAACGACTGGGAACAAGGCTTGGAAAGTGCCACTGCTGTGCCAGTGATCACAGAGAAGGCGGAATTCAGATGCGTTGGCCATGTTGTCGAGTCCGGACTCCGGACTTCCGGACCATGCTATGCGAGACGACTCGAGTTAGCGGGCCGTGCAATCAAATTCAGCACATCTCCGCGGCCTTCAGATACAGTATGGGGCAAAAATGACCAAAGTGCGCCCCATCGTGCGCTTGTTCAAGGGATCCTCGCTATTTTTCCCAGGTCATCCGAGTCCGAGTCGTCACTGGCATCACCATAATCAGCGGCGCTGCCAGTATTCATGGATTCGTTATATCTTCTCGTCTTCCGGTCCCAAGGGGAACGTTCTTGTGGTATTGTGGTTTAATTGATTACATGTTGTTGTCTCGATTTCCATGTGTAGGTGTAAGTGTAAAACGACTTCAGTTTAATTTTGATCAGTCTGTCACCTTTCAAATTTAACGGTCGGTCGGACCCCTGGCACGGTTCCCGCAGCACCCTAGTTGATGTTCGTACAAATCAGCTGTGTCGTGGAGACCGAGACGACTGTTGTCAGTTGTCGTAAACAAAGTGAATCCCCTCTAGGAATGTCATTAGGGTGATGGCGCCAAACTTTCCAGAGCGAATACGCCTTCATATATTCCTACATCCGCGGCTCATGGAAGATGGTGGCGTACAACGAGGTAATGAGCATTATCTTGTCATGCAGCGGGTAAGTGTGAATGAGACAGAGGCTCTCGAGCGAGCATGGGAATCCAACTCCCTGCTGTACTTGGAAAACAGGGGATCAGGAGGCCCCCGATCAGTTTGCGTGACTTCATTACTATACCCTTATAGTCCTCACGATGGACTCCGTTCACACAGAACGTCAAAGCTTCATTGAATGTTAAGGTTTCGTAGTGCTAAGGATGTGCTTGAAGGATGTGTGTAGTGCGCAGCGGGAGTTGGCGTGAAAGCCCAGAGATGGAGCGAGACGGATGAGTGCATATGGGACTCAGAAGGTAGTCGGCGCCTGCCAACACTCGGATCAACTTGTGTAGGAATGGCTGCCTGATCGTCTTCTGATCTTTTATTGTGTGGGGTTACTCTGCTTCGGTAAGATCGGCCGATCATCGGATTGCTTCGACTGCGAGCCGTCACCCGTGCGCTTTGCCCTTTTAAATCTGAAGAGTGGCGCTGACGTAGGTAACCACGCCAGCCCGACGTCGATGTTGGAGTATGTTTGGAGTATCTCATCCAGATTTCTTAGATGCCATGGCGACTTCGTCGTGTGGGGACACTCCAGTGTTCTGTACAAACCCGAGGTTAGAAAAAAGGGGGACAGTCATGCGGTTGTGGTTGTGGACTGGGTGGAGAAAAAGCTGGCGAGGGCAGAAAGGCTAGCGCCGAGCGCGCGATGCAGATATCAATTTCCGCTATCATCTCCCAAAAGACCTTCTTGACGTGCCACCGATCCTTCATGATAATTGCCAAGGCCGCCGCGACCCCTGATTGCTTTCCTTGTTGCTTTCCATCTGGGAGGTCTCTATTTGACAGGTCTCCGCAGTGTTGATTTTTTGTCTTCGCGGCATCACTGAAGTTAGTAGTGTTGTGATAGCCCATGTTTCTGGAACGTTCTCTCGCGCACGTTCTACATACCAGAGTTGGCGCCGTATGTACGCGTTGTTCTAAGCATGAAAGCATCCAGCATTAGATAATTCGACTGAGGTCCACGTGATCTCAGACTGTCGCTTATACACTTGTTCACACGGCATCACAACCGCCCATGATGGCCAGCACTTCGTTAGTCTCGAGGAAGAGGGCTTTGAGGAAATCTTTATCGTCTACTCTTCGTGCACTTTCGCAGGATGAAGTCCGCACCCAATGTGACTATTAAGCCCTTTCCCAACCAGTACTGGATTTCAATGACATCCATCGTCTTGCTATCAGCCAGCGAAATCGTCCGACGAGTCCTTTCTGCGCCATGGTTCGATGAGGCAACTACGATAAGCTGTTACTTGAGTATGCCCGCGGGTGAGGTAGACACCTCCGTGATAGCATCAGCTGTCCTGAAGTCAGGTACGCAACTGCCGTTCCGTTTCGGCTCACTGCCTACTCCCCTTCCTTTCTGATGGGATTCGCGATTTTTTCTTACGAGTCAAATTTTACGATTAGGAAAGAATCTGTTCGTACCGAAGGTGGACACTACTCTCCATGGAGGGATGGGCGTTCTTAAAATTTATGACGACGAAGACTTACGCTCGCTGCCGAGCGGCGTCTGGGGCATCAAAGAACCAACATTCCAATACTGCGACACACCCAGGATGAAAGGTCCGTATACCATTCATTCACTTTCGGTTCAATTGTCTCACGGGTACTTCATTCATCGATGGATCGATGGTGGGGCTGCATTGGACTTTGGTGGGGAAGCAGCGACGGACGAGGACAGCAACCCTCTTGATGTCATTTTGATTCCAGGTAAGGTTCGGGGTTTTTTTACGAGGATTTACAGTAACAAATTTCGTGACACATCTTTCGTTTTCCCCTGTGGCTGTGCTCGTCAGGCGTTGGATTCGATCGATCGCTTGCACGACTCGGGCACGGAAAGGGCTACTACGATCGATTCCTTTCTTCGTATTTGGCCATCGCTTCTGCTCGCGGACGCGCGAAGCCCCTTTACGGTGAGCCCACATCCAATTTTCATCAATGGTCACGCTGTGCACGGTTCTGAGCTTCTCATCTCCATCACGTCGTTTTTCCCGTAGTTGCGCTAGCTCTGAGGGAACAGGTGCTGGCCGTGGGCGAAGTCCCTGTAGGCGCGAACGACGTATCGGTGGATATGATTGTCACCCCTGACGAGACGATCGCCGCCACTAGCAATTCGAGTACATAACTCAGATACTGCCGGCGTAGTATGCATGTGCTTTCAGAGATACAAGAGTATCTCGTTGTTATCCAACCTCGGTCTTCTTGCAATTGGAAGTGATGAAGTTTTTCCACATCAGACTTTTGCGAGTAACACGGCGATGTCAGTCATGGAGAGCACGGAGGTGCGGAGGTGCGATCTCGGTCACTGAGTTGGCCCTATTACTTGCACTCATCGCGTATAAAACATGTGGACCCCGAACCATCACCGGCTCGGTGTATAAAACCTGGATAGATAACCCGCACTGACTCAATAGCTCTAACCTACCCAGAGCCTAGAATACACCAATGTGCCTTTCCTCGTATATCCCCTTCTTGCTCAGCACGCTCGTCTTGGCTACACCAGTACGCTCTTTTAGCCCTTTCCTTCATGCATAACATTTTGCTGAGCTCTTGCCGGAACTTACAGGCCGAACCTGTGCACAATATAAACTTGGTGAGTTGCTGGCGGCGGGCGTTATTCAGTGAACTTTGAACGTGTCCTAACAGAGTATTCGGGCTGTTGGTGGTAGAAGTTTGATGACTTCGACTGGATGGATTTGCGAATATCTATTGGTTTGTTTTAATTTTGGGAGACTATATGTTGATGTGATCCGAAGCAGCGAGACAAGCTTTGGCTGCCTGGTCTTGTGGCGAGCTTTGACCCGATCAAGCATGCCGCGTGTTCTCAAGGAGTTTCCCGTGACCGGGTGACCCTGGACGAGACAGATGAGCGGCCTTTAGCACGCGGTTGTACGAAAAAGGATAGTGTGGTTAATCCATTCTCCAACACTGCTCCCCTGAGTACCCCATGCTCTCCTGTACCGTATCACCAACTAGTAAATATCTCCTGGCTACAGCTAGACCAAGGCTTACTCCTGCTTCTCTGTTAAAGATTAAAAAATCTAAATGCTTAAAGAAACTAACATTGTTTCCGGAAAGTTGGAAACATTTGTGCCAAGGTTTGTGCCAACCGAACGATCGAGATTTGCCGATATCTTTGATGGTTATATTTTAAACGAGGGCGGCAATGGAAAATAAGGTGTGAGAGTGCATGGCCACGCAAGGGCGGCCGCAGGACGCAAGAAGAGGAGACTCTGACGGGGGCGATTTCATTAGAAGAGCAGTATACTGAATCTATATCGATCAATTTCAGGCCTATTTACATAGATCGTGCACGGTGGGTATCTCGTGTCAGCGCTCGGCCTGAAATCGCTCGTGCGTATCTCCATAAGTAAGTGTATGGTAAATGTAAGCGCAGTCACAAAGTACAGCGTGTTGTATTATTTCACCATCACTTTGGTATCGACAGCGACGACGGGAATGTCGCGGTATTACAATGTGTCTTGAAATTAGTCGAGAGTTGTAATAACGTATTACGGCATTATACTAAGTCTTGATGTCTGAGACAACTGTGATGTCGATAACAAGGTCAATAACCACATAAAGTACCATCATCAGACTTCCGTACCTGTAGGATTCTACGTCGTTTATTCGTGTAGCATATGTTCAGAGAGCAGCTGAATGATCTCCTGATTTCCTGTTGCCTCAGCAAGCTGGAGTGGGGTTTGGCGATTACTGTCACGCGCATGGACGTTTGCGCCGTGTTTGAGCAAAAGCTGCGTTGCCTCGACTTTCCTCTGGTCCACTGCCAATGTAGTGGAGTTTTGTGTTGATTGTCTTGTACGTCCACATCCGCTCTGTGTCCCAGCAAGAGCTCCATAATGTCGGGATGTTGATTAGACGACGCATAGTGGAGTGAGGTCCAGCCGACGTTATTCCGCACATGCACGATCGAGCCGAGCTCGAGTAGCACCTGCGCAACAGCGAAATTCCCCTTCTCTGCTGCTAGATGTAGGGCTGTATTCTGTATGTCGCACCGTCCTTCCGCGTCAGCACCGCGCTCCAGTAAGAGCCGCGTGACGTCGGGATTCCCGCCCCACGATGCGGAATGCAATGGCGTGCAAAAATCTTCGCGACGCGCGTGAATATTTGCGCCATGATCGAGAAGCAGCTGTGTAGCAGCCGCATTCCCATGCTGTGTCGCTATATGTAGAGCGGTGTTGTGGATGTCGGACTGTGCCTCCAGGTCGGCACCTCGCTCCAGTAAGAGCCGCATGGCGTCGAGAGTGCCGGTCCACGATGCGGAATGTAGTGGCGTCCAACCCTTGTCACACCGCGCATGAATATTTGCACCATGATCGAGCAGTAGCCGTGCAGCATCAACCTTCCCCTGCTCTACCGCAATGTGTAGTGCTGTGTTGTGATCGTCGCCCTGTGCCCCCACGTCCGCGCCGCGCTCCAGTAGGAGTCGCACGACGTCGGGATTCCCACTCCACGAAGCAGAATGTAATGGTGTGCAAAAATCTTTGCGACGAGCGTGAATGCTTGCACCGTGGTCGACCAACAGCTGAGCAGCAGTGGCTTTTCCCTGCTCCGCTGCTAGATGCAGCGCTGTATTGTGAGTTTCGGACAGAGCCTCCAGGTCCGCACCACGATCCAGTAGGAGCCGCACAACGTCGGGGTTACCACTCCATGATGCAAAATGGAGTGGTGTCCAGAAATTCTTACCCCGCGCCTGGATACTCGCGCCACGATCCAGCAGCAGCTGTGCAGCAGCGACCTTCCCCAGCTCTGTCACTAGATGTAATGCAGTGTTGTGGAGATCAGATTGTGCCTCCAGGTCAGCACCGCGCTCCAGTAATAGCTGCATGACGTCGGAATGTTCACTCCATGATGCGACATGCAGTGGCGTCCAGAAATCGTTGCGCCGCGCGTGAATACTTGCACCATGTTCAAGCAGTAGCTGTGCAGCGGCGAGCTTTCCTTGGTCTGCTGCTAGATGTAGTGCTGTGGCGTGATTGTCGTCCTGTGCCTCCAAGTCCGCACCACGCTCCAGTAAGAGCCGAACAACGTCGGGGTTCCCGCTCGACGATGCGAAATGTAGTGGCGTATGAAGCCCCATGTCCCGCACATCAATACTGGCACCCTGTTCAACTAGCCTTCGTATAGCCGCGAAATCGCCGTTTTTCGCTGCCAGATGTAGTACAGTGACGTGGTCGTTATCCCGTGCTGCAACGTTTGCACCATGGTCCAGTAAAAGCTGCACAATGTCCAGTTTTCTCTTTTCCAGGAATTTGCTCGTATCAACTGCTTGATGAAGTGGTGTCTGGCCATTGTTATCCCGTGCATCAATATCTGCACCAAGCTCGATAATCATCCGGGTAACTTCAAGAAGCGCATTTGATGCCGCCACGTGCAAGGGTGTCTGACCACTGGAATCGCGAACATCCTTGCCGACGCAGTGTGGAAGTAACAGCTGACAGACTTGTATATGTCTGCGGTGTAACGCTGCGTGCACCGGGGTCCCATGAACACCACCCCTGGCGAGCACTTCCTGTGGACGCCTCACAGTGAGGTATTGTACCAGACCATAGAGCCCAAGGTCCGCAACATGATATAGCGGAGACCCTTTGAGTCCCCCGAAATCTTTCTCTTCCCACCAGGAAGAGCTGATGTGTGACATCCATACAGCGAAATGCGGTTTGTCTGCATCAAGGAGATTATCGATTCCATCCTTTATATGTGATATCGCTTTCCCGAACTCAGCATGATCGGCAAAGTGGTTGGCAGCATAATCCGCTAGAGGGAATTTCTTCATTGTTTCATTGTTGATAGGTTGTGCCAAACGGAGTAACACGCCGACGCACGCCTTGGCCATAATAGTATGTGCCGGCTCCAGGAGAATATGATGGTCGCGCAAAGGATCCAGCATGGACGTTGCAAGACGATCCGACGTTAG
This sequence comes from Russula vinacea, assembly GCA_022376525.1. Lineage (NCBI taxonomy): Eukaryota > Fungi > Basidiomycota > Agaricomycetes > Russulales > Russulaceae > Russula > Russula vinacea. The sequence goes on from WTXL01000043.1 coordinate 209,965, forward strand.
GAACTCTTTGACCGATGAATGAGAAAATTGAACCATGCGGAAATTGCGGAAATTGACAACGACAATCAGGCTGGAACATGCCATCAGCACGGCCTGTTCTTGATCATGCCACCGCAAATCTTCATTGAGCTTCGGAATCCCTTCGGTTGCATTGAAATCAATCGCGAGGACTTCCGCTAGCTCCTGCACGCGAAGCGGACGAACGGCCACCGCCAGGCATTGTAAGAGTCGATGGGCATGTACTCGGTTTACTTTGGGGATTTCTTGTAGTATTCGCTCATAAGTCTCGTCTAGGGTCTCGGGTAACTCGTCGAGAACACTTCGCACACTTGGTGCGAGACAGCGACGTAAGACTTCGAGTTGACAGGACGTCCACCGAAACCTAACTGAAGGTCAGAAAGTGTTGTGTTATGAACGGAGAACCACGCTCGTACATTCCATCAGCTCTGGTTGATAACGTCTCGACGACCAACTCCTTGTCTTTCTCCCGCCATCTCATGATCTTTTTGTCCGAATAGACAACGGAACTGATGTAGTCAGCAATATCCTTCCTTTGTCCGTCTTCGTCGTGAAGGGATAGGCGGCTAGATGTCGATGTTATGGGTTCAAGAATATGCCGAATATCAACCTCGGGGCGACTTGTGATACAGAGACGTAGATTTGGGAGGTGGAACCCGACTAGCTCCTGGATGAGCTCGAGGACCTTTTCGCGCGACGATTGCAGCCCAGACGTGTCAGGACATTCATCGAGAGCATCGACAACGACATAGATTGGGATTTTTCTTGACGATTTGAACATTTTCTCAAGGCATTTCTTTAGAGCACTGTCACCCGGCTGATGAGAGCCATGTTGATGTTCTGAGTACAACTCATGGAGTATCTTGCAGAAAGAAAGACTTTGACTGCTCAGTTGGACAAGAACAGAGGAGAGAAAAGCATGGACATCCTGTTTTCTGGTGTCCTTGAAATCAAAGAAGAAGTACGCCATATGTGCGGACCCGGCGTTGGAGATGAGTTCGATGTCCTGAATGATCGCAGAGCTAGCGATATTTGAAGATATGAGTACAGCATCCCTTTCCAAAACGACTCTTATCAAGCGACATACGTTAGAACGCTTTTGCCAGACCCGCTATCAAATCAAGAGTTAGTTATTAGCGCGAAAACGCAGGTTGCGGAAACATACGTTTGCCATGAATCCACAGCGCAGACCCAGATCTTTTCCAATTCCTGAAGGTGCTGCCCTCGGTGAACCACACCGCCGTGCCTTTGTGGTGAGTATCGCGCGCAATATTAAAATTTACAGAAGGATCGGGCGGGCAAAGCCAGTCTGCAGTCTTGTTAAAGCTGCTAGAACGAAGTGTACCAACGAGATTACGCACGAGTTAGATTTCCAATGTCGCTTGCTGGCGGTCGTATTATCCTCTCATCACCTATACATTTCAGACGTTCAATATAACGTGGGTCAACGGTCGAGAATGATTACGCGCCGTCGATAACTCTGGTTTCAATTTCATTTACGGCGCACTTTACGTTGTCGACTTCCCTTGTTCTGTCAGGGACACCTTCAAGTGTGCCCTGTATGTTGTTGTCAACCTTCATTCTTTCATCGACCCCGTGCGCATTCTCCAGACTTACCACAGGTGCCGTGTTAGCCGACTGTCGTCCCTCTTTCTCAACACCTAACCGTATAAACATTGAGGATGGCTGAAATGATTAATTGAACCATGGCTTGCGCACTGATTGTGACCTTATGGTCAATATCCTTTACTCTTTCATCGACGTCTTGTAACTTGTCTTGTAACTTGTCCCCGACACCCTGCAACATGCCCCCAAAGGTGTTCAACATGTTTTGTACATCGTGTATACTCTTCAGGGCTTCCGTGGCTGCCATTCGCGCTTCTTCAACTATCACGGTTTCGAGTCTTTGCAGCGCATCCTCGATATCCGACCTTCCTGCCAGCTTCTTCACAAACGATTCTGAAGAACAGTAAGCCGAGAGGGCTAATTTATCGCTAAGGGTCGACTTACTTGCACAGTTCTCTTTAATCTCCTTTGTGGCGATGGCAAGGATACAAAGTACTTCAGCCAGGAGCTTCACGATAGCATCCGTCAATCCAGCGGTCTGGGGAGTTCGATATAGTTCTCCAACCGTCTAAAGACGTTTTCGATGCGCTCAAAGAGCTTAACAAGTGTCCCTCGACGGCCGCGAACAGCCGTAGCAGCCTGGAAGATTCAGATATCGCAATGACCCAAGAAAAGGAATCAATGGGGGACGGCAATGCAAAAAGGAATCAATGGGGGCGGCAATGCAAAATTGTATTGGTAAGATTCATGCAACTTACCGACAGAAGGATCCCTATGCCGGTAAAGATCACCCCGCGGGAGGGAATGCCTGGGGCAGAGAACATCAGAGTCTAGATTCTAGACGGGTCAAAGTCGAACGTCCAGAGACGCACCAGGGAAACAGACCCGCCTATTGTCCCAGAAAATGCGTTGATGGTATTCACGGTGGGATCCAACCAATTTGCCAGTCTCCCTGAATCATTGCTACTCCGGGACCGGTCGAATCCGGGGATTTGCTCTCGAAGCAAAGTGATAACATCATCCGGAGAATTGCAGCCCTCAATCTTGCGAAACAGCGGATTCGAGGTGGGTCTCTCCCAGTTTTCTTCTCATAAGATTCTAGAGCACTGTCGAAGATGGATTGATAATTCGAGCCCAGAGGAGGCCATGGGAAGTCTGGGGCATAGCTGAATTCTTGTGGTTGAAAGGTAGAAGGAAAGGCCTCATCCCACCTTATCTTCATCATGGTGGTGCAGTGCATTGACGGCGTGAGAAGATGGACGACTGGAAGAACAACACCCGTAGTTTCAAGTACAATAGCGACAATACCGTACTACGGTACTACCCGCCTGTAGAACAGTAGAAGGGACTGTGGACAGTATAACTCAGCCTTGGTGTATAAAGACCACGACCACTGTATCCCAAGGGATAGTATGCTAGTACAATGTCAGTAAATATAAAGGGATGTGTGAAGTAGCTACTCTGTACTGACCTTAGCCCTACGTGGACATAAGCGAAAGCTGTTGTCACGTGAGCCGTCATCCCGCCCGTGGGAAACACTACCCCGTCTCAGGCCATTAGGCCAATTGTATCTTACCTCGCCCATCCTATTGTCAACCAGTACTGACTCCTGTTTCATTTGCTTATCATCAAGCTGCTCTGTGTTACCTCTTGACCACTAGATTTTGTCGTGATGCATGCGGAACAAAGTACCAGGCTTGGTACCTGGAGACTGTCAGACGGAGGCGGATTGAGACATCGGATCATACAAATAACACTACAGTACTGTGCCGTCGGTCCGTCTCTAATACCGTACTGTGTTGTACTCAAAGCACAGCCCTGAACGGATCCGATCCTCCATGTTCCAGCCCTGCCAGCACGGCAGTACGCACAGCAGCCAAGTACTCTCTCAGCCTTCGTCCATTCTCCCCGCAAACTCGGTGAACAACATGTACCGCGAGTCCGCACAACATTTGCCAAAAGCAAGGCATGCCGGACGTTGCTGAACAAAGGAAAGGGAAGAAATGGTGGTTGGCTATGAGGACGCGCGAATGAGGTGGAAAAAGCAGAACGCACTCGGGGATATGAGTCCGCGAGGAGACGAGAAGCCCGTGTAAACGAAGTATGAGCTCTGGGATGAACAGCTGTCGGATGCGCGCCAATTCCCGCGCACGACGGTCGGCTACAAGGCATTGACCTGAAGTAAGCGACAAAATACCAAAGAAAGAAACATCAGGGGGCACGTACTGCCAGGGATATCGCTTTCTGGGACCAGCCAGTCCATCGTCAACAACTTGAGTATCAGCTCCCGCGCACTAGACACCAGGCCCTGTACTCTACCACTTGAGAAACACCAATGATAACGAAAAAAAGAGCGCGCACCCCGTAATCCTTAAGCCATGTTGCGCGCGTATCTCGACTCATTTGTGGAGCCTCCAATGTCTGACACTCTATCACGCGCTCGACCGTTTCCCAAGCAATAAAGAACTGGCGATAATCCAAATATTCCGCGCGCGCTCTTCGGGCGTACTGATAGCCGCCAGTTCTGGCGGGAGCATGTCAAGGAGCAAACGCGCCACATTGACCCTTCCGCGAGCTGACACAAAGCAGACAATATCAGCACCGTGAAACATAATACGAGACAATACAACAAGTGCGCACCGAGCAGATATCTCAAGATAACGTTTGCCTGTTCCAGCGCCGTGTCGTACGTATCTGCCTCGACAACCGTCCACTCGATCGATCGGACTAGTAGTATCTCTGCTTCTTCCGGAGGCTCGAGCGTCGCCTTGGCCAGATCTGGTAGTGGCCCCTTGACGGATGAAGGGAGGCCGTCGAGCGCACGCTCGATAGTGCGCTCTGCCGTGACGACCGCCACGCGGGGAACGTCCAAACCGTGCTCTCGCGCGCGTTGCAGTGCAGTGCGACGCTCTGCCGGGTCCGCGGAGAGGGCGAGGGAGGTCAGGAAGAGAGCATAGCGCTCGACGGCGTTGTCGCCCAGAGCACCGGCGTACATAGCTATGAGGGAACGCTGGCCTGCGCCCTGTCAACGCAGTCCCGTCAGAAGGAAGTTGGGTACTGTAGAGAGGTGAAGGCAGGGACTTGCCTCGAGGACTTGGAGATAAGCTTCGAGGATGATCTGTATGGCCAGTGGGGAAACAGCAATATCGATCAATTGTAAGTAGAGGCACAAGTGCGCGAAGAATCGTGTCATCGTCGGATACCTTGAAGTAATGTCAAGTTATCAACAGGGAGCGATGACTAGGTCATGACAAAAAAAAGGGAAACACGCACTCGGATGATTCAGGGTCGTACGCCCCATCTCGTAACCTAGACGCAAAATCGTCCAAAAGCGCGTCTGTGCGGTCCAAGATAATGTGCAGCTGCGATATGTGAAAGGGATCGTCAGCCCCCAAGCCCTCCTGAACCTGCGCCGTGGCCAGGGTCTGCAACTCCTGCTCGACGTCTGCCCGCCAAGCGTCCTCCTCTTCATCGCCCTCGCCCTCGCCCTTACCCTCGCCTACATCACCTCCATCCAACTCTCTCCTAGAGGGCTCCCAGAATCCCCCACCCAACCGCGCAAGCGCCTCGCTCTGTCGATCTTCGCATAAAACCGAAATCGTCGCCCAAAGCGCGTCTTCCCACGTGCGACAGGCAGACTTGAGGACAGCTGAAGTCTGGACGGACGGCGCGAGCGCGGCATATAAAGCGCGTTCTGCGGACGACAGGCGGGAATCGAGGGCGGCACGCGTGCAGGTGGTCTTCCACAATGCACGCCGTTTGTTTCCGTACCACAAATCGGGATCCACTTCTTCATCTTCTTCCGCAGCATCGTATTGCCGTACAGTGGCTAACGGGAAACACAACGGAGCTAAGCGTCAAGCTGTAGTAGCAACAGTGCGGGGAAAGCTTACAAATTGCGGGCCACGAGAAAAGAAGAGATCCTCGGATGCTTGCGGCGCGCCACGGTTGGTGCGCATCACGACAAAGTTTGACCGCGTCCTCAATATTCCCAGCGCGCACAAACGCAAACAAGGTATACGACAACGCCTTATCATAGCTCTGAAAACATCTGAGCCGGCCGACGCCAATAAGGAAACAATCAAAGCACGCACCGCGTCATCTCCCGCCAAACTTCGTCCAATCTCCGCCTCGCGCACGACAGCATCGGGGTCCATCTCCCGCACGACGTTCTCCGCCGCGCGACCCGTATTCCCCGTCCACCGTCCCTGCGTCACGCGATGCTTCGTAAAGCGCCAATACCCCGTGGACGCGTCTGGGCGCGGCGGCGGCGGCGCAGTATCGTGCAGCCACTCGCGGACGACGACGAGCTCCGACAGCGTGCGAGAGGCCGCCATCGTTGCCTGAGCGAGGGCGGAGGTCGGGGTGTAAGGGTTCGCGGATAGGAGGGCGCGGGCTGAGGGTTGGACTGGGGGTTCGGTTTTTCGGGCGCTGAGGAAAAAAGGAAAAAGGAGAGGAGAAAGTGGAGTTGGTTTCGGTGGGGAGCCGGAGACGAGAACAGTTTTAGACGCACGGCATGATTGCTTGGAGAAGAGCCCATGTGCTGCACTCCATTCTTAGAGCCTCTATCTCTTCTGGTGTCGCATTTCCCTCTTCTCGAATGTCCAACAACCTGGAAAGTGAATGAGCAAAGAACAGACTCAGGCAAATGAAGGACGCACTGCTGTTCGCACAGCTGGCGGAGGCGTGGAGCAAACCCCGCTTGAGGGTCGAGGAGAGCCTCTAGATTATCTTTTTGTGCCTGGAATAAGGCAAGAACATCTGCACAAGATGTATAGAACGTCTCAGACATCAGCGAACTCGTCCAGTGCCATTCCTTCCTTATTTGGATGGGTTGGTCTAATTCTGGACGCGGCCCGGTTCACCGGACTACTGCCACTGGAATGCGACTCATTCGACAGTCACAGTACTGGAAAACAACAAAAACTAGATGCGTGTTTCTTTACGACAAGAACCTATAAACTACAAGGTATTAAATCCCGATTTCGTGAGTAATCCCATGAACTTGGTATCCAAGGTCAATACAAATGACTTCAATGACGCAATTATGGCCGAATGATGTGTTTCCGACGATGATTGGTTGTCTGTACAGAGAACACCGATGAGCCAGTGTTCGAGACTCGATGTAGATTCATGGCAGAGCGTACCTGTTGTGGTCATTGACCCAGAAGTCAAATGTGCCTGCCACAGCTCACTGAACACGTCGACGAAGCGCTCCTGAGTTGCGTGTGAGAAGTCACTGCCATTCAGACCACGACAAAGCTCCACATAGGTCGCTTTCAGGTCCTTGATATCCTGGCGGATGGCTGCCACGGGCGCTTGATAAGCACGAGAATGTCGACGTGAATTCCGTCACAGCGATCAACCGTCCATCCCGCCTATCATCGTTGCGCACCCTGCCTGGTAGCGCGGGGAAATGGGGTCATCCTCTCCGAGGCTGCCGCAAGCAACTCGGCCAACTCCTCGCTCCTGCCCGGTCCACTCTGTTCTCGGTGGCGGAGAGTTGACGCAGAAGCGCGCTTTCCAAAACAGCGATGGCTTCAACGCGGCAAACGCGATCTTGGGATCGCGGTCACGGGATAGGTGCTGTAGTTTGTGGCCTATAGACTTTGGCAGCTCCAGGGTCAAGCCCTCAACCGTGACGGACGACATCCCTGACAATTCAAAGATTACATGCGAGCAGGTGACTGCGCGGTGGCATCGTGCCGTTTCATCCATTTTCCCGTCACCATTGATGCAAGATGAAAAGAGGTGCGCCATCCGGTGGCCAAGCGATACATTATATTTTCCTTGTTTTCAGCAGTGATCCGATATCATCGATACGGGTGCCAACATTCAAGTTATCGTTGGGCTCCAGATAACCGGGGACTGCTTCCAGAAAGGCCTCTACATCGCTATCGCCGCGACACATTTTGAAGGTCATCCGGATAGCGTCTTTATCGAGGTTCGTATTGTCCTTAACCGCGTCCATTATGTGGTTGTCGAAGCCTCGTTTGGTGTGCTTCCAAAGCTGCTCAACCATGGTCTGAATATGACTGGAGCAGGTGAAGGGAGACAGAGAGACGACGGTAATGACGTGGGCATGTACCAGAAAACCGAGGTTAGTGGGGTCTGGAAGGGACATTGTTGGTATATGACGGGGAGAGCGGTGAGGATGACGTAAAATGCGGCAAAGAAACAGGTGACTGCAAGGACAACCTGCGCGACTTCGTCGTTGATAGAAAAAAGGAATTCGACGAGCCGGCAAAAAAAGGAAGATTGCCGCGTGCAACAGGAGGGAGATGTTCTCAACGACCAGGCGAACTTGGAATTGTTTGATGCCGTGGAAAAGGAATGTACGATTCTGACGCGTGTATTGGCGTTCTGAATGTCGAGTGAGCTTAAGGTACCTGCGGACCCATTGTTGCACAAGCGTAGCACCGAGGCCGCACGAGAGACTCATGCAGAGACTGGAGAACCAAAGGATGTTTACGTTGATGGCATAACGTGGAGGCTTGAATGCCCCAACGTCGGAGCGTGGATCGGGCTTGAGGTATTTGTAACTTCATAAGGAATGCAGCGACCGTCGCAGAAAATACACCCGTCTAGAGACCATATTCAAAGGTAAACGGGGGTGCAAACGCTAACCAGCCAATAAAAACGCACATAAATGAGGATTCCGTCCATGTCATCCTTCCAACGTTCGACCATATCAGCGTCATGCTTATCGGCGTGTGAGATAGAGAGAATCCACATCTTTGTGGAAGGGTCTTCGACAGGTGGGGTAGCTAGAGGCAGGAATACGATGTTAGAGAGCGTGGCAATTCCTATGTGGGCACAGACCTTTTGCTACCTTGCCCTTTTCCTCGTCACGACCTTCGATCTTTTCAGAATCCATTGTGACAGAAGATTTGCAGTAGAAGGGCGAACCGAGCTGAGTGGGAAATAGAGAAGGACCTTTATAGAGATTGTCAAGGCACATCTGTGCCATTGGAGCGATGGCACGGGTTCCATGGAATTTCCGATGTCGACAGACCGGGCGCAAAGTTGTCAAGTGGTGCAGGAGCGCATGCCTACATTCTCGCTGTCAAAACACTAATTACGTCAAATTGCGCTTGGCAGACCGGCTTTCGCTCTCTCGCCAGCCCGAGCTTCCTTTTCGGGCCACAGCCACCTAAACGAGGTCACTTATCCGGTGCTTCAGAGTTACGATCACCGTTCCGACACCATTCCGGGCAGATACTGTGCCTTGTCCGGCGCTTGAGTCCAAAGCGGGCGCTCGGCCGGCATCTCCGAGTCGAACTCTCAGAAGCGATCACACCCCACCTTGTACCCCACAGTATACAATACGCAAAAGCACCTTCTCTTACAGAATCCACGAAAATGAGTCGAGATAACGAGCAGCTTCTCGGGGGTCGGGACGGCCTACAACTTGAGCGACAAAAGCTGGGAAACAAGCGACGATGTGCAGGGTCACTTGATCGCTGAGAATAATTCCTGTCATGAAAAGCGCAATTCATCTCTGGTAGTGAAACGGAGATGCGGAGATCAATAAATTGCTCCACCTGTCTCTCAAGTCATGGAAAGATCCAAATGCATCCAGTAATTGACTCCAAAGAAGTCAGCCATCGCTTGCCAACAAAAATTCTATCATTCGACACCTGTGGCGGATTGACGGATCTCGGAGCTTGTCTCCGTCTTCAGATAGAATTTTTTCGGTTTGAGTCAAGGCTCGAAGCTCGAAGCTTGAAGATTTACAGTACAGTATATCTTTACGGTACAGTAGTACTCGCCTAGCTTTGGATAAGTTGAACGGTAATAAATCTAATTTTGGGAGAGCAAGAACGGCGCAACACGTGGGACGCCGTGGGAGTACTTTTTGGCGAGGGTTGCTAACCTGCTCCGTTTTCAAATTTGTCTCTTGTTGTTACTCCCCCAGGACTACATACGAATGTTCGATTTTTGCAACCAGTGGAACGAGAATGTTACCAGGCGAACAACGGAACAAGCAACTCCCCTATTGTCATAACAGGCCAAACCGGCACTAGTGGCACTGGTCGAGTGTTTCAAAACACCCTTACGGGGCACGGAAAAAGAATGCCGTCTGTCGGCGAAGATTAATGGAAGATAGAGGGAAATGAAGGGAAACCGTTCTTTTCGTACTGTCTCGAGTCTCGACTGATGCAATATGTACTATAAGAGGGCGTTTTTTTCCCATACAGAACATATGGACGTCTGTACGTCTGTCGACGTGGATGACTCTCCCATTAGGCCCCATAACTTTACTCTTATTCCCCACTCAGATCATGCCAATTGTTGAGCATCTCCTCGCCTCATTCTTGCCTTACACCAATTGTCAGACATACACGCACCAGAAGGACTTACTGTAATGCTCACCGTAGAACAATAGCAGATGGATTTTAAAGGCAACACGCAAGTACAAAAATACCTATCCTCTGTCGTCGTGGATGCTCATGCTCTCGGTGAATGTCCTGACACTTCTGGGCCGCGATTGTCGTGTGAAAATGCCCTTGCACTCATCCAGGAGTCGGATTTCACCTCTCAAGAGGTTGACACTGGCACTATATTCTCGAACCCTTGACATTGACGTCTAGGCTCTAGCCGGATATCCCTCACGACGAAAACGGACAAAAGAGGGTATTGCTCACTACATCAGCTCCGTTGTCTATTCGGACCAAAAGACCATAGTCAGAGGGAGTTAGTCGTCGAGGCACTCTCAAGTCTCATCTACTGTAGAGTTGATGGAATGTATGAGTGCGGATCTCTGACAAATCTTTCTTACTTTCAAATATGCCTCGATCCTTTTCTGTAAAATTGAAGCCCCACACGCACTAGAACACAACAGCGAGACTGGAGAGGAAGATGCCGCCGACAAGTCACAGTACTGGACAGCGACAAGAACCAATCATGTTTCTTTACGTAGAACTACAAGGTAGTAGTAAATCCCGATTTCCTAAGCAATTCGATTCACTTGGCATCCACTGGCAAAGTTGATACTAAAGGCTGTAATGACACAATTATGGGCGAATGATGTGTTTCCGACAGCGATTGTTTATCTAGACAGAGGACACCACGATGTGAGCAGTGTTCGAGACTTAATGTATATTCAGGGCAGAGCGTACCTGTTGACCCAGAGGTCGAAAGTGCCCGCCGTAACTCACTGAACACGTCGACGAAGCGTTCTTGGGCAGTGTGTGAGAAGTCACGGCCATTCAGATCACGACAAAGCTCCTGAAAGGTTAATGTCATGTCCTCGATATCCTGGCGCGATGGGTGCCATGGGCGCTTAATAAGCCTGACGATGCTCGACATGAATTCCGTCAGAGCAATCAGCCGTCCATCCGACCTATCGTCATTGCGCAGCCCAGGTTGGTAGCGCGGGGAAGCGGGATCATCCTCCCCGATGGCTGCCGCTAGCACTTCGGCCACCCTCATGCTCCTGTGCCAGTCCATTCCGTCGGCGTCCAAGAGTTGATCCAGAAGCGCGCGCTCCAAAACAGCAATGGTCCTCAACGCCGCAAACGCGATCTTGGGATCGTGGTCATGGGATAGGTGCTGAAGTTTGTGGCCTATGGACTTTGGCACGTCCAGGGTCGAGCTTTTGACCGGGACGGACGAAATCGGATTTGACAATTCAAAGACTGCATGCGAGCAGGTGACTGCGCGGTGGCGGCGAGCCACTTCGTCCATTTTCCCGTCACCATTGATGCAAGATGAAAAGAGGCGCACAATCCGGTGGCCAAGGTGCAGATCACTTCCCTTCGGATTCAGCAGTGATCCAATATCGTCGATACGGGTGGCAACATTGTCGTCGATCCGGAGATAACTGGGGACTGCGTCCAGGAATGCCTCTACTTCGCTATCGCCGCGACACATGCTGAGGGTCATCCGGACAGCTTCCTTGTCGAGGACCTTTTTGCCCTTCGCCGCATTCATACATAGATATCGAAACCTTCTTTTGTGCGCGCCCATAGCCCCTTAAGCTTGTTCCGAACAGGACTAGAGCAGGTGAATGGAGACAGAATGATGATGGGAATAATGCGGATCATGAACCAGAAAACCGAGGTTAGCGGAGTCTGGAAGGGACATCGTTGGAATATTACGGGGAGAGCGGTGAGGACAATGTAGAGTGCCACAAAGTAACAGATCACCGCAAGGATAACCTGCGCGACTTCTTCGTTGATAGCAAAAAGGAATCGACGAGGCCAGCAAAAAAAAGAAGGATTGCCGCGTGTAGCAGGAGGGAGATATTCTCAACGACCAAGCGAACTTGGAACTCTTTAATGCCGGCGAAAAGAAATGTACGAATTCTGACGCGATGTATTGGGGTCTCCGAACGTTGGGTGAGCCTAAAATACCTGCGAACCCACTGTTGCACAAGTGTAGCACCGAGGCCGCACGAGAGACTCATGCAGAGACTGGAGAACCAAAGGATGTTTACGTTGATGGCATAACGTGGAGGTTTGAATACGTCAAGGGTCGGAGCGGTCACTCGGTCTCCACTGGAGATCCCCGCGAGTTCCTGAGTAACTTGTCGAAGAAGCGTGGAGGACACGTCTGTGGGATCGGGCTTGAGGTATTTGTAACTTTCGATAAGAAATGCAGCGACCGTCGCAGAAAATACACCCGTCTACAAACCGATTTTCAAAGGTAAACGGGGATGCGAACGCTAACCAGCTAATAAAAACGCACATAAACGAGGATTCCGTCCATGTCATCCTTCCAACGTTCGACCATAGCAGCGTCATGCTTGTCCGCATGTGAGACAGAGAGAATCCACATCTTTGCGGAAGAGTCATCGCCAGCTGGGACAGCTTTGGTGGGAATACGATGTTAGAAAATAGAGGAAAAGACGTGGCGATTACTCTGTAAACACAGACCTTTTGTTGTCTTCCCCTTTTCCTCGTCTTGAACGGCAGGATCCATGGTGAAAGAAGATTTGGGGCAGTAGTGCGAACCAAGTATTGGAGATGGGCTTTTATAGAGAAACCCTCAAGACATGCCGGCGCCATTGTAGCGTCCAATCGGATATACGATGTCAACAAGACGGGCGCAAAGCATACTACAGACAAGAAGAATACGTCAGGTGGTTCTGGATGACCAGCTTTGGCTGACACGACGTTTTCTCCAGCCCCTAATCTGGCGTTTTCCAAGAGCTGCAGCGGTGATATGATCTGTACAGACAAAGAAAGACGTACTGTTCCGATATTCCGATGCCATTTGGGGAGCACCCCGAAATATTGGTCAGTATTATTCATTCGCTGTACTCTTGACTGTTATATTGTTCCCGCACCAGGCGATAATGAATTGCAAGTCTTGTCCAGCGTTGTGGTCCAAAAGATTTTACTGCATCAGCCGCTTCTTCGCCGTTCTGTATGGGCGCAAGGCCCGCTCTAGCTCTCCAGCTCTCATCGGATCTCACCTTCCATGCTTCACCTCATTTATATCACCATCTTCCAGCTCTAACGTGATCAAAGTGTAAGAGTCAAACATCGCATGGCTCTAAATTCTGCATCTGGGTGGCCAAGAGTCGAGTCTATGTCATTGACATCCAACGGCAAAGGAACATTTACCGAATCCACAAAAAAGCGTGGTCGAGACGACAAATGGGTCCTCGGGACGGTGTCGAAGACTAAGCGACTGATGGCCGACGAAGCGAGCAACGACTCTTGGGCTCACTTGGATCTTGATTGTCAAGAATCACATGTCAATCAGCGTCGAGGGTGTTTTCTCCGGTGGTAAAAGGGATATTACGTGGAGGTCCATATACAACGACTCTTCTCAGCCACTTTTTCAACGTTTGCGCGATAGTTTACTCACCCACACCTATGACGAGTGCTCCCAAAGACCATGTGGCGTGCCCCTCGTCTTTGCTGTCCTCTCCCGGGAAAACGATCGTTGCCTAGGGCAGAGTACGGTGGAAATGGTTTTTTGGACGGGGGTGACGCTGTTCTCGGCGGAGCTGGACGGCGGAAGATGGGAACCCATGGTCTGGCCCCCCTCACGTGCAGGGATCGCATCAGAAATAGCGCAACACTGCTGGAGGGATAAGTTCGCAGACAAAGATTCGAATGCGCGTCGGTCTGTTGTAGTTCGTACTCAGCCTCTGTATTTAAACATGACTGTTAGGACTAGTCGGGACAAACGAGTCCTCCCTGAGATGCATACACGCGCGCTTTTCCAAGTCGGTGCAGACATATATCTTTCCATCTGATTGGTAAAACACTGTTGGGATTCCGAACTCGCGCCTGCGTGAGTTTCATAAGCAGCCCAGGATATCTTGCGGGTACTATTAGAGAGCCCAATCAAGGGTATGGACACAAAGCGGTGTACACTATACGCACGGTCTTAATCTGTGGTGCAAACAATAAATGATGTCAACTGAACCATCTACGCCAGCGCGCGCGCGCGCGCACCACGCATTCTTAAACCGTTCCTCATGCTGCCAGCGGCGATCCCACTGGTTTGTACACATCGTACTCTTCAGGTGAGCGCACATGAGACAGATCTAGCGCGCCTGGTTTGTACGGCACAAGACGAATATCGTCACCATAGCTCGTGCTCGTTGCGTATGGTGCATATGCATCACCTCTTGCTTCGTTCCCCACTTGTACGTATCCCTCTACGCCAAAAGCTTGCCCAAAGGTCGGTTTAGTAGGCGCAGGTTGGTGCTGGCGGCCTGTGATACGACTTGCAAAATAGGCAAGCTCCGAACCAACTTCGACGGCAAAGTCCCCTACAAGTTCCAACGCCCAAATGCACCAGGAATGCATGTGTGTATTCAATGAAAGAAAGAGTAGATGGTGAAGGCGTACATAGGTTAATCGAGTCCCAAAGTGGTCGCCAGATACTTGTGTGGGGCTCGCCGGGTTGCATCCGATACTCAGTCCAACTAAAGGACCACATCATCAAGGCCGAAAAAAATATCATCTACATATGATCAGCCAGGAAGCCTGAGTAGAAAAAATGACAGGATCCCATGCCTCAATGCAAACTGCCAATGAATCTAAACCGTCAGCAATATTTGTAGGAGTCCAGAACTCTGTTCCGTGAATAACGCGGTTCTCCATCAAGGTAAACTTCACCAAACATATGCAAATTAGTGAGGGACGGCGGAAATGGACTGTGGACTACATGCCACAAATGACTGGTAAAATGTGAATATGACGACTAGTTTGATCGATAGAAACTTGGCAAGAGGGCGGCGTCCGGTAAGCTCTTCCTTCGTTAGATCATAGAACAAGATTAAACCATACAGCGCGATGCTAAAAGAATTATCAGCGTGAGGGACTACAGTGCACATTGAATGTACCTGATGCAAATAAAATCAATCGCATCCAGATATACCTTTGCAAAGCGAACGTTAAACGACCCAGACTCACATAACACATTGAAGTGTTGGCATATGATTCCTGTGATTGTAAGAACTGTGCAATACATGACTGAGCTTAAGCCAAGGCAAAGGAATAGCCGGTACAATGTAGGCGTACCAGGCCGAATCACAACATATTGCATGACGGACCACTACCCGCTGAATGTTAGAACAGGGAGGGTAAAAAGAGCCCAGAAACTCACCTTTAATGTGTACATGAAGTACGCCTACAAAAGTGGTATAAGTGATGTAAATTACGGACGGGCGCAAGGCGCACTTTGGTGGGGCGATACCGCCAACAGCAAAACTACGCACGTCTTGTCAAGAACAGTGGAACGTTCGCCTGGTGATCCTTACCGGTGCGGGAAAAGACCGTTTGCCCTTCCGTGCGAGGGCACCTTCAGTGGAATGCCCTGTGGACGTCGAAGCGACATATTCGATGAGGAGTAGCCTGTGCCAACGTCAGGAAGCGATCGGTGCTGGAATGGCGTTGGGGACTCACAGAAATGCGCTCAGTGTGATAGCCTTATGTAATGTTCAGTCCCGATGTCGAAAATGAACCGGCTACGACATACCTCATACACTGCGCGAACAAGCGATGAGGGTGAGCCCCGGACACAAACGGAGGTAGCGCACCAATTTGGACAAGCGAGTAGTAGGTGTAGCTCCGAAAAAATCGGTAGGAGAAGAACGAAATGATAGCGTATACAGGAGGCATATATAGAATTCGGATGCTGCGCACGTGAGGATCCTGACGCTTCATAGGACAGCCGCAGGAGGGCGGTGGGATGGGACGTACATCTGTCGCTGCTCCGCAGGATTCGTATAGTTACTACGGTACGTTAGCTCGCAGGGGCGACAGATGTAAGGAATGGCATACCGACAGTGACTGAGAACGGATACAGCCGAGATTACAACAGTCTGCGGTCGAGTAAGTGAGATGAACACACATCATCCTCCGAGAACGTGGCACGAACCACAAGAGAGCAGGTTCCCGCAACTGCCCAACCAACACGATGTGCGTCCCAATGAATGCTGCCAGAGCTCCAAAAGTGTGACTGGTCTTGGACTTGGGTATTGTCGGATGGACAAGACATTTCTGTAATTCTAGAAAGCGGGAAAAACGGTCTTATCACCCGCGGTAGTAAATGAGAGACTAAATGGGCTGCACTTTCGGGGCTGTGTAGGGACTGTAGGCTGTGTGCTCTTGGGTTACCGTGTTGCACCTGGCAGTGCTCTTGGCAGTGACGTCACACTGTTTACGTATTTTTGTCACAGGCATTTCCTTTATCAGCTTCCAAAGAACACTCGGCTCGGCGATGCTACTGTATGCTGTCTACATTCCGCCATGCCACCAAAACGCCTTTCCAACCGGCTGCCTTTATGCCTGACCCTTCTTTTGAGCGCCAGAACCTTTCGTCTTCTGTGGGGGAGTTGGCTTGGGAGTTGGGCTAACGGTGCTACTCGGGGTGGTTTTGGGTGTTGGCCCAGTGGTGGTCTTGGTTGGGCCCTTGTTCTGCTCGCATCTGTTAGCAGGAATGTAAGGGCCACATGGAACGACAAACCGTCGCGGAAGACGCGCGTGTCTCTGGAACGGCAGTGGCCTTGTTATCAGCGGGACCTGGTTTTCCTCACCGTTAGTCCACAACAATTAGAGAAATTCAAGAAACTCACGGCGCGGCATGCTTAATTGAGTAGTTGGTTGGTTGGTTTGGGTGGTGTATGAGGAGTGTTGTGTCTGACGTCCTCCATCGCTTGCTCTGCTCCTTATATATGTCTAGAGTCGCATATGTGGCGCCACATTGACCTGCCATATCGTTGTTGCTTTCAATCGCAGCACCAGCTGGAATAGCCAAAGTCTCTCAAGGCACCGCTGTCCCAAATGACCCACATACGTGGCCTGCCGACGGTAATGAAAGACTTCCTCTCCATTCTGGGATACTTTGCTGTTGCCCCGTACCCTACCGCCCCGATGGCTAGGTGTTTTGCTATAGGGTGGATAGCCCCGCGATAATCGCGTCGAGCTATGGTTGGTATGCTGACACGTTCGCTTCTGCGTCTTTTTGGATTGCCCCACCCGCCTCATCGGTGCTGTGCCCGTCGCGTGCTGCGCTGGCACATTTCAACGCCATACACACGTAACCCTTTGGAAGCCCACCATCTTGATGTCTAATCGCAATCTAATGACTCAAGGAAGGCACTATGCTATTAATCAATGTGGCTATTCTTAATTTCCTATCACCTTCGTCCACCTGGTGATTATATGTTACGGGATCTTGACGTCTTGCCCAAGATGCGATTACAGGGTCATTCTTTGTGTCCTGTGCCTTGAACTGGAAGCATCGTGCTTTCGCATAAACACGATGGATGAATGCATGCAATTCAGGCGTCACGCCTTCCACTCACGGGATTCAATTCCAACTTGGCACCACTACAGTCTTCCGCGTAACCCACCCCATTCGCCAGTGCCTTATTACCCCGTCTGCGGCATATCCGCGTCCATTGGCCATTCTCGCTCACCGTCTTCTTTCCTTGCCTCAAAAAATAAGAGGAGAGTGTTTCCATTTGTTTACTGATTTCTGCGAGCAGAAGGGTCGTACTCTTGCGCTTGACTATGGAGTCATAGACGTTTCGGGTGTGCCCCTCTTATCTATCCACCACAATCGGAACAAGATTATATGTAACATCGACCATCTGATGGCGTTTCACGGATCAGCGCCAAGCGTGTTTGCCGTTTGCCAGCACAGCGCTGAATCAGAGCGCTCGCAGATGCCACGCAACGCGGCCACCTGACTCAGGGCTCACAGCGGGATAATGCGATAGGTGACGCGTAGAACTCTCATGTTATTAATCCCATCATTCACGTGTGATGAACGTTGGATCATTGGACCCCAAATGTATTCATATGTTGGAAATGGGCGTCTTTCCGCCTCTTTGCACTACAGTACTTTTATTTTAATCTGACATATGACCAAGTTATCAGCATGCAAAATAATCACATAAATAAAGCGTTGCTTCGCGTTACGACGATGGACTCAGCAGAATTTCATGAAGCAGTGCGTTTGCTCAGCGCTCAGCGCTCATCTCTCCTTGCGACAGATCACCGAAAGGTTCTCCCTGGGGTTATAGGTCTATGGCGTTGTGAGACAGATTCCTCGAGGGAAGGTCACCACGTACGGTGTGTTCTACAGTCGATCATCAATCGCGACACGTCCCTAATACTGTATACTAACCACTACAGGCCACGTAGCAAAACTCGTCGGGATGCCCGCCTATTCACGTCACGTCGGACAAGGCAAGCAAAAATCACCCACCTATCCCCTCTTCACCTTCCCCCACCTCCGAATTCGGCGCTAACGCAGGCGTGGTCCTCCCATGTTATATATTGCATCGAACCGTGATCGCGATATTGTGTACAGCGCTCAAGTTCCTTTCTCCGGATGCCGACCCGCCCGTGCCATGGCAGCGCGTGGTGTCGTCCGCAGGCAAGATCTCATCGCGCGGCCCAGGGACAGATGGGGCCCAGCGCCAGCGCGAGGCGCTGGAGGCGGAAGATGTCATGGTGCGCGTTGGACGTGCAAATGAGTTGCTCATTGATCTCGTGGAATATGGGTGGTTTCCTGTTCCTGGGACGATGGGGCTATGATCTTGCGTGATGATGCATCATATACATCCTCTACTCAGCCTCACCGATGGCCCTGAGCTGCTGCTGATGCGCCACTATGTCCCAGCCATGGCTCGGCTCTAAGGGAAACGTATCTAGCATGCTATGCGTTGCAAATATTGGAAGTGGCTTTCCATCAGACTGTTGCTGGGAAGGATACTGTAGTACTTTTATTAGTTGTTTGGAGGTCATAAAGGGTCGTTTTCGCGACCAAGATCACTATGATAGGCTTGTTTGCCGCCGACACATGAACCTGTGCGGGAACTCAGACGTGAACACCGTGCCAACATACCCTCTGTCCTCAACCAGTTGCTGCAATTTCTCTTATTTGAAAAACTATGCCTCTTGCCTCGACGCCAGTTTCAAACAGTATTGGATTCAAAAGAAAAAAAAGAGTAACGTAACACGAGGACGCTATCGAGGGTGACGGGCGCCACTTCCAGCTTCAATCCTCAAAACTCCCACTCTCTCGGCTAGAATGGACAGCACCTCAGGGAAACGGGGTGAAATTATGCAGTCGTATGGCGCAGGGCGGCTGCATCCAATAAATTCAGCGATGTCCCAAAACTGAGCCACTGGCAGGATTACTAACGTAAAGACGCCCTTGTCCGCGAACGCATTTGCATCCGGAGGAAGTTCCTTGTCATTCTCGTCCCGCACACACCCAAGAGTCGCCGCCCATAAGATCCGCGCCGTGCTTATGAAGAGGAAGTCGTTCGCCAGGTGTTTGCCAACACAGATTCGCCGCCCGAATCCGTACGTCACATGTCCCTCCCCATTCGTTTCTCTGGGGCCCGGTAAGAGTCCTTTGCCCTCGGCATCGAGATGCCTTTCCGGTTTGAAATCATCGGCGTCGTCACCGAATACGGCCCGGTCGTGATTGCAGTGCCATGTGTTGGCTATGCACGTTGCGCCTTTCGGAATGAACATGCCCTCGTACCACTCATCTGCTGCCGTCGTGTGGGGCATTCCGCGTTCGATGGTCGGCCTCCAGCGAAGAATTTCTTTGACGATGGCTCGCACGTAGGGAAGGTGCGGAGCGTCTGCGAATGCAGGGAGACGTGCACGACCGACCACGGAATCAAGTTCGACTTGCGCTCGGCGCTGCACCTCTGGGTGGGCCACCATCGCAAGTAACCACCACATCAACGTGCTCGCAGTAGTGTCAAAACCAGCACCACTGGGACGTGCCCCGATTTCAACGTTCTCGCTTATACTGGAGGAGAGACAGTTACCTACTACATTTGTCCAGAGAGGAAAGCCATTTCCTGCTCGGATATACGGTACCGATCGCGTTGCTCTATCAACGATGCGCTGAAACTTGGACGGACCCCTACGTTTTCCTACGGAATTTATCATCATGGTGTCCCTCATCCGCTCCGCACATTCTGATAACGGGACTTACAAGGTCCGTTTTAACACGATTGAATAGTCGTAGAAACATCTTGGCACGCTCAGCAGATTGTTTCAAAGCTTCTCTCTTCCACTTCGCGAGCCTGTCGTTTCATTAGATGTAAGATGCGATCTTTGAATTGTGGAGAAAAGCCTAGACCTCTGGGGAATGTAAACCATCCAAGGAAAGAACTCGACAAGAGAGGTCCCTACTGCGCTCTTGCGGACGAGTTAACGGTACCATCAATCTCTTGGATAGCCTTATCCTGCGCTGAATTGAGTGTTGGGAAGTCATACAATATGGACAGCATCGTGGAAGCTGTAGCTCGCTGAAAATGTTGATCACGATTTTTAGGATTCGCAGTGAGCGCGCAAGCCAAGAGGGTTGCTTCCTTTGTCTGGATAGGGTGGTAGCGCCCCACTGCAACCTTAGTGAAAGCCTCTTGTGCAGCGCGACGCATGCGACGCCAGCTGTGAATAACAAGCAAGCGCGAGCGTTGACAATGGGGGTCAGTCCGTGGTTTGCATTGGTTAGTGCTCACAGATCACCATGATCCAAAAATGACAACCCTAAGCCACTATTGATTATGTCTTGCGCCACGATGAACCGAGGACGGCCGGAAGAATTACTGGTACGGCATTCAAGAACTTCGAAGGCTGATTTCAGGCTGTTGAAGATGATTGTGGGCTTTCCTACCACATCGAGGTACATGACCTCCCCTATTGTTCCATAACTTCATCAGCAGTGTCCTTCCTATCAATGCCCTACAGTATACTCACCAAAGCGCTCCTTGCAATCTCGCGAAGATAACCACCTTTTATCAGCCAGTTGAAGTAAATTCCCAATGAATGGGAGGCGCCTGGGGTGGGGAGGGAGCTTTTGGCGTAAACTTCTCGCATAGGAGATCAAGAAGGTTACGAGAAGACAGAAAAAAGCAGCCTTGAGTGGCGACGACAAGGTGACAAGAGGAAGATAGTTAGGAGCTACTTCTCCCTTATTGCAGTGACACCATGATCCCAAGGACTCGGAACTGCAGGGGATAAACAGAGGCATTGTAAGCGCCGGGGAACCAACTCAACTCTTTAAACTTGAAGCACCGTATGCCATTGTGGTATAAGTGGAGTATGGCTGGTACTTGTCTGCTGTCTTCACTGAAATTGGAAGGGTTATGGCGTTGTGGTGGTCACTCTATTGAGCATGTCCACTATTTATTAGAAGGACTGTTATTCGCTTTCACGAGCATCATGACAGCACAACGAGACTCGGATGCCGTAGACTTTATATTCAATTACCATTCTGTGGGCTGAATATTACTGTAATTTGTTTGGGCAGAATTTATCATGATCACGAACCATTCGAAATCTTTGAAGCGATGAGAACAGAATAGATTCTGGTGTCCACAAGGAAAATTGACTCCGTGGACTTTCGTACGCGCCAGTAGAAAAGGTTAACGGCAGGAGATATAGACATTATCCCAACAGTCTTGGAAACAGAACAGTGAGCACAAGCATCGAAGCGTTGCAGAAAAACTTGGAGGGTACAAGATCGGGGCATCACTGGCAAACACGGAGAGCTTCTTTTCGAATCTTTTGTAGTAACTTACTGTATTAGACTTCCTCGCGCACGGTGTTTCCGCGCATCGCACACCTACAGGCTACGGCGTCAGAGAGGCATCCAGAGCTGCTTGACTAATTTGCGTGGCCTACGGAGCGAACCATGGGTTGCTGTACGTTGCTGTGCAAGTTTCGTCTAGGCTCGAACTTCTGTAAGCGCCGTAGCTCACTTGCTCTCGTAAGACTCGTATCGTCATAGGCATAACAATGGCGATTTTTCGGCGCAGGACAACAAACCCCCCTCAACCTCAGGCTGAAGGGAACGAGTTTCCAGGTCGGTTTACCATAACATCGGAGTTTAGATACGTCTACAGCAGTCCGCTCAAGTATCAAATTCTAGATCCAACCCTCGAGGCCCAACACGAACCTCCGGAGACCGTGGAGAGTACTCAAGGTGCTCCAGTTGCCAGATATTCTCCTAGCCGTTTTCTGAGGTGAGATTTACAGAGATCGAGTACGCGGATTCGTCCGCACAGCTCTGGGACGTCGTTTTCAAGGAGGGTGAGAAGTATGACAAGACCCTCGTGGAAAGCTGGAAGGGCGACATGAATGGCATCCTCATCTTCGTGTGTCCTTCTCTACCCTCTTTCTCGCGCTATAGTATTAAGATTCCTTTTACAGGCGAGCCTTTTCACCGTAACCGTCGCGTCATTCATCATAGACGGTTACAAATATCTTTTAAGGAACCCCAACGACACGACCAACCAGCTCCTCACCCAAATATCGCAGCAGCTCTCTGCTTCAGCAACGGGATCTGAGCCTCCTGCCCCTTTCTCGTTACCAAGCTTTAAATCCCCCATCTCCATGATGTGGGTCAACATCCTCTGGGTTCTCAGCCTTAGCCTAAGTGTTATATGCGCTCTTGCGGCTACCCTTGTTCAACAATGGGCTCGCAAATATCTACTGGCAACTCAACTTCCATCATATCCACAACGCCGGGCGCGGGTGCGTACTTACTTGTTTCAAGGTGTACTCCGTTTCCGGCTTGATGCCGTTGCGAATGCTGTGCCATTTCTCCTCCACGCCTCTGTCTTCCTTTTCTTCGCCGGCCTTGTCGAGTTTCTTTTCCAGGTCAATAACGCCCTTGCGTACGCCCTTTTGGGTGTTGTCTTCTTCGGCGGCAAGCTGTATTTCATACTCACCATACTCCCCTTTTTTAATCGCAATTGCCCCTACATGACACCGATGTCAGGACCACTTTGGCGTTTCATCCAAGCGTTGCAGTTCGCTTTCCTTTCATCTTTCAGACGCATATCCGGGGTCGTTGTGCCGAAATGGACTTCGAAGCGCGTGGATCTGAAAGAGTACGCGGGCAAATGCAGAGAGCGTCTTTTTGAGGGGTCGCAGCATGGCCTGGAGCAATCCGCGATGAGTGCGGCCCCAGAGCTGGACTCTTTTTCGATGCGCTGGACAGTGAACTCGCTCCGTGCGCCATCCGAACTTGAGTCCTTCATTGCGGGCATCCCAGGCTTCCTTGGATTAGAAACGGTCACATCCGATCCTCCGCAGCTTACTCCCTCGTCGATCACATTTTACAGTCTCTTACATGCCTCTGATGTACATCTCGGCATCCGCATCGGTCATCTACTCAAGACGCAACTGCACGCGCCGATCGTGTGCATCGACGCTTTATGGCACATCATGCGCTGGTTTGACGCCGTCAACGTGCCACAATGGGATCGTATGTTCGGCAACGCGACGTTAGATTCGCTTCGTGCGCTCAAAAATTCGCGCGACTCTGCGATCGCCTTGGTTGCGCGCTGCGCTGCGGCGCTCAGCGTGCGGGTGGTGCTCAAGGACATGCGGCGGATCTTCTCGCAGGCGACGACGAAGGCATTACGCATCATAGAGCTGCGCAAGGTGCTGCAGGGGCTGATGGAAACCGAGCGGCCGAACTTGGAGTCCCTCACGGATGAAGAGATCCTCCGTGACGGTAATCTGCTAGTCATTGTGGATGTTCTGACGGGCGTCGTGCCTCTCCTCCGAGACGTCGACGAGACGCGCGCCAGGTTTTTATGGGACACGTTAGAAACGTTACGCACTGGCCTTGATCTGAACCAAGTGACTGCGGGAGCCCGAACTGGGGTAGGTGATGCATGGCACGCATATGAGGAGGAATTTCGGTCGTGGGAATTAGCGCCGCCCCGTCAACGACCAGGGACCATGGATCGTTACAGAGCTCGCATGCAGGAGCTTGTGGGACCTATGGTTTTCCAAGACACTCTAGGTGAGCAATTTTGTCTATTCACGCGCAAGGATCGCGTCTGATCTTCGCAGGTGCAACCTAGAAGTGCATATCGCTCGCGGTGTTGTGCACCTACATATTTCATCTTACGTCGGAGGCGTTACCAGTAGAAAAGTGGACATTCATGGTGTTGTGGTAGCCGCAGTTAAGGGGCGTCGGACTTGAGGTTTACCGACAACTTTCAGGTATACTGAGCGCTGTGTGGGCGTAGGCCGCCACTAGGGGTTAGTACTGGCAAGATGAGATTACTACGAATTGCACCCGATGGAGGCCTTTCTACGTACACATGTATGTAAAAAATCTCCGATAGGTGTAGTGTTATGCTACTCCTCTCCTTGCAAATCATTCCACGTCTACTAGTACAGCATATTCAATCTGTGATTCACCTGCGCATT
Organism: Russula vinacea; assembly: GCA_022376525.1. Classification (NCBI taxonomy): domain Eukaryota; kingdom Fungi; phylum Basidiomycota; class Agaricomycetes; order Russulales; family Russulaceae; genus Russula; species Russula vinacea. The sequence goes on from WTXL01000043.1 coordinate 234,231, forward strand.
GCAACAGCGTGGTTTGATCGTATATTTATTTCCAGCTGCCACTCCGGGGACTCCGGGGCAGCATATGGTTCACCTAAGGTGGACGCTGCTTACCATGAACATAGTGCCGAATATCGGGCTACCTGCTATCAGTAGACGCTAACAGTCACGGCCACGAAGGGGCGGTCTCCCGCTGGCAATTTGCCCAGCTGAAGTGAGCTGCTGTTCGTGGATGCGGTGACGCTTCCGCTCAGAAGCGAGCCGGCGGGGGCCAGGGGTTGCCGGTGGAAGAACCAGGAAGTCCGTGCTGAGCTTGATGCCTGTTCAGCGTTCAAGAACTGCAACTCCATCTCAAGAGCCAATGCAAAAGCACCGTATGAATTTCGCGGGACGACTTACACAAAACAAACACATTCAGTCAGACCCTCCAGCGGGAATAGTACGTCATCAAGCACTAAAGCACAGGGGCTACAAGCGCAAGCGCTCGGGGTGGTCACGCGCAGTATCAGAGAGTATGGGCATAAAGAAACTAGTGGCCAAAACAAGCTATGGGATGCTTTAAACAGCCTATTAAAAACCGGTCATGAGGTAGAAGATCTGGAGTGGAAAACTACGCACATTATGGGTCGTCCGCATGGATGGGGTCTTGTTGGCTCGCTCGCTCACTGGCCAACTTGAACTTGGAGATCGAGTTCAGGAGGTCAAAGCGACGTAAAGGTTCTGCACCCATAACCGTGAGTTACCATACCCACCGCGTCAGCGGAGACGTACTCGTGATGTAGTCATCCTATCGCACAACCATCACATATCGGTAAATATTAATAAGCTCCCAAAGACAGGATATGTAAAGTGACGCACCATGCCTGCGTCAAAACATCGTTCCCTATCACCAACCGCTAAAGAAGGTTGCACAAAACGTCACAAATCGGAGCGCCACTTCATCATAAAAGGAATACGCACTCCAATGCGCAGCCACAGCGATTATGGGTGTTGGTGTGAGGTTATTGTGCGTCTCATACGCGCGGATCAACTCGGTCGCCTCCATACCACCCATAACGGGCATAGAAACATCCATCTGTCCGATACGACATGATATTAGCTTAATCAAAGACAAATACGTTCTCACACGTACGAGGATGATATCAAAGGGCCGATTCCGTTGCACGCGCGCCCTGAACGCATCCACCGCAAGTGATCCATTCTCCGCGATCTCGACTGTGTGCCCATACTTCTCGAGGATCTTGACGGCCAACTTCTGGTTCACGAGGTTGTCCTCGGCGAGTAAAATGTCAAATACCACGTCGTTCGTCGCCGCTGCAGGACTGACGGTACTCGACTCGAGGGCAGAGATGAGCGCTGATGCGAGGTCTTGGACGCTCACAGGTGTCGTCACCTCTGAGCTTATGCTGTTGTCCAAACACCATTTCACTACAGCATATGAACCGGTCAACCAACTGGTCAACCGCTACTCGATGGGCATCGTTACGTACAATTCAGGCGGGGGAGGTTCTGGGATGACGCACACAGCCGTCAGAAGGTAGACAGAAATCACATAACATGGACGTACCGGCGCTAATAAAACGATGGGGATGTATCGCAGATGCTCATACTCGCGAATAGTCTCAATCTGTCATGCCGAGTCCATGAGCGTGAACGTAGATAAAACACCAATATATACCACGCTGAGCGAATCAACGACAATGCTATCGATGTGCGGGCATGTCGCTTTTTCTGCAACCTCGAGTGGGTCATGGATGACATATGGCCTGAGTCCCAGCTCCCGTATTCGATTCACCACTCCTGTGTTGTCGTATAGCATGTCAACGAATAGAATGTTCCGGTTCCCAAACGGTATCATTTTGGCCAGCGTCACGTCCATGGCAGCTGACCGATCTGGGACGTGATCGTAAGAAAACTTGCTACCCTTGCCGACCTCGCTTTCGACCCATATACGTCACCCATATGAGCAACGAGGCGCTTCGAGATGGGCAGCCCTAGACCTACGCCCCCGTATTCCTTCAGAGAAAAATAGGTGGGTCGGCGAAGGACATAGATCCAAACGGCACGCACTCTAGTCGTCGAACCGCCTGCTTGTGCCAAGGCATCAAAATTATGTCAAACCTGTCCTTAGAGATGCCAATCCCATCGTCCGATACGCAGAACTCGAGTGTCACACTGGAATCGTCGAGGGCGATACGACGGCAACTAAGCGCGACGTAGCCCTTGTTGGGGCCTCCAGAAGGGATGAACTTGGTCGCGTTGCTTACTAGATTCGTGATGACTTGTTGCAGGCGAAGGGATCACCAATGAGCTGGTCGGGGATGTCGGGATCGACATCGTATGTAAGGTCCACGTTGTTACTGCAGGCGCGGTGGACTAGAGTTTTAAGGATTCCGAAGACGGTCTGCTGGAGCGAAAAAGGGACTTGCTGCAAGATCATCCAACCAGTTTCGACTGATCGGACGACGTTGGTCAACGAGCTTAAAACCAAGAAACGCTTCCCGTTGCACTTACGCTTCGAGACATCCGAGAGACCATTGATGATCGACAGTAGGCTCCGAGCGAGGCTGTGGACGTATAACAGACTCTCCCGTTGTGGCCGGTTCAGGTCGGTGTCAAGGGCAAGCTCTGTCATCCCAATGATGCCATTTATCGGGTCCCTACGTGGTTCAGAGGATGGAAATTGAATGGATCCATCAAACTGACCTCATCTCATGTGACATGTTGGCCAAGAATTCGGATTACTACGGTTTGCAAGTTCGGCAACTCCCCTGGCGGCAATGTTCTTCTGGATGCAGTCTCCGAGATTGAAAACCGTCTGATTGATCTGGGTCTTCAGGCGGTCCATCTCACCGCTAGTCTCGACGGTGATGGAGCGCGTGAAATCACCGCCCATCGCGGCGGCAGACATCTGGGCGGTGACTTCCGAGATGGCGCGCACCTGATTCGTTAAATTGCTTGCCATTTTCTACATCAGGAAATATCGAACCATTTAAACAATGTTAGGATGATGAAAGAAGACAAAGACTCACGTTCACGTTCAGGGCCAGATCAGCCCAGGTACCCTGGGTTGTCTCCGCGCATGCATGTCCGCCCAAACTACCCTGTGAACCGACCTCGAGCGTGACACGGGTGACCTCTGACGCAAAGGCACCCAACTGGTCCACCATGGAGTTCACCGACGTCTTTAACGTCGCCATCTCCCCTTCGACTTGAATTTCGATCTTGCGCGTCAAGTCGCCTTTTGCAACCGCTGTCGTGACCGTAGTGATCGACTGTACTTGTCCCGTCAAACTCGAACATAACCGATTCACCTATCGTACGGCGGCAGAGAGTATGTGAGAAAGGTGCTCAAAAGGATAAAGAAGAGGGAGAATAACAAACCTTTTGCGTCAAGTCAAGCCATATACCATCGAAGTCCAGAACAAGAGCCTGGCCACCGGGTTTACTGACGCAAAATGTGAGGTGCCGTGGGAAGGACGAGTTGGGGGAGAGGACACATACCCCTGAGCTCCGACCTCCTGGGAGACACGAGTAACCTCCCTTGCAAACTGGTCGAGTTTGTCAACCATTCCATTGATTATATCCTTGAGTTGGACCATAAAGGCACCATGGACGTGCACGGTGATCTTCTGGGACAAGTCACCATGGGCAACGGCGTTACATACGCGAGCGACATCGCTCATCTGGGTTTTTGCGAGACGAAGTTCCTCGACTGCACCCACATCAGATTCAATTGCGGCATTAGCGAAGGGACTGTCGCTAACAGCGCTGCCAAATGGAGGACATGAGACCAAGTCGCTGTGTGGCGTGGGAGGAGCGGAGAGAGAGGAACCACCGTATTCGTGGAGCAAGCCTTTGGGGCGATCAACAGCAGACTGAAGACCATCGAGAGAGATCGCAATAGGAGAGACAGAACGATCGGATGACTGAACAACGTGAGAAGAACGTTCTCGGTCAGAACCACTTGCAGACACATTGATATGCCGCTCGACGTCGGTGGCCAAAGATGTAACATTGTGAGGAGGGAATGAAGGTGGGGAGGATGAACTGTGGTGAAATCCGGATGACGAACGCGTGGTCGTATTGGGGCAACTTGAAGCAGTGGTGCTATCAGGGGAGGCGGGGTTAGCAGAGTGCGGAATATCGCCCACACCATGACGTTTCTTGGCATCAGGTGCGTTCTCCCAATTGCCGGAAGCCTTGATGGATGCGATAGTGTCCTCTGCGGTGTACATTCTATGGGCCATGGTCTTCAGGGTGCGGAGAATATGGTCGGTCTGCCTAGTAGATGGGCCATCATAGCTGGGTATGGGGGATGGAGAAGGGCCAAGCTCGTAGATGGAAAGGATGAGGATGAGGTGGGCGAGAAAAGGATCAGAGAAAGACGTGACCGCCTCAGGGAGCATGGCACTCGGGGGATAGATCTGAGACAATCGATCACGGCTAGGCTCGGAACTCGCCGTCCGTATTCAGATCCCGCGGGGTCGATCCGCGGGTGACATAAGCGACGTCACGACGATGTCCTCGCTCCTCGGCATTGGCCTTGTCTTCCCGTTCTCTCTGTGAACGAACTTATCTTCGCCCCCCTTTTTTTCTTCTCCCCTTCCTTTCCCTCTCTCCCCCTTCCATCCGCTTATCCAGCGGTCACTTTCCTTTCTTTCTCTAAATTCTCAACACACCATGGCTCACGGTATGAGGATGGGCAGGTCGTTCGTTCACACGAAACGCGCCAATGACTGTAAGTATTTTTCCCCCTCCGCACCCTATTCTTTTCATCAAACGCCTTCTTTTTTAGCCTGCAGCAGTGGCGGGTTCTACAAGTCCCCGACCGCCTCTCAGTCTTTCCCGTACACCACACCTATCGATATCGCCTGGGACCCATCTTGTCTCAATACAAGCTATGCTGACATATACCTCTATGCCTTCGGCGCAAGCACCTCCCGCATCCATGCCTGGCACAATGTCTACGCCGCCTCCGGTTCTTATCAGACTATCTTCCAACCAAAGTGGTGGAACTCCACCAATTCCGCTAATCTCCAATTATCCATTGTCCCTGCTAACACTCCTCCGTTCCTGGCCCCTTATCCCGCCGGCCCCATCTTTACTGTCACCTATCAAACGCCTTCATCTGGCGGTACCCCTGCGAGCGCTGATACCTCCAAGCCCGATGGTGCCGTTTCTGTCGTGAACAATGGCCCTTACATAAACAACCATACTTCTGGCAAAGTTGCCGCCGCGGTTATCATACCTCTTCTTTTCATCATAATCCTCGTCGGTGCGGTCATTGTCAGGTTGAGACGCCAGTCCGGTAAAGAGGAGCGTAGGCGGTGGAGCGAGGCTGTCGACAAACGCATGAGTACCATCTCTACCGACTGGAAGCCTATCTCTGCCGCTGGTGCACAGGCCGCTATCCGCAACAGTATTGCTCTCGACACAAACAGCCGGGCGTCTGCCTTTTCATTTGGTAATATTCGCCCCGCCTCTACCGTCGCAGCCGAAGGTGGTCAGGCCGGGATTGGTTCAAGGGCTCGTACCGTCCTACCTGGCCAGAGCAATGGCATAGCTCAGCTCCGCTCCTCCCTCGCAACTAGTCAGATCATGGCTGAGCGCGTATCACGCGTATCTTTTGCCCCTGACGTGCGCCCGAGCTCGGAAACCCGTCGTACCGTCACCAGTCGCGCCTTTCACACTTCCATCATTCCACCGCTCCCGGATCGCAAATGGGACTCACAAACCCCCACACTCAACTCGAACAATGATGAGTCTTTGTCGCCCACCCAGACCAATGGCCCCGAGACCCTCAGCATAGAGGATATCCAAGCTCATCTTGCAGGAAAAGAGACAAAGCCGCTCCCGAGTGTTGATGCAGTCATGCCTGCTCTCCGTAGTGCGTATATTTTCTCCTCGTTTCTCCCGTTTTTGATTTAATTCGTGGTTGTAGTGATGCGCACTGGAGACACCTCTGTCGAGAGTGGAGAAGAAGATCCTGAACTCCTCTTCTCCGCTCAGTCCACGACTTTCCCGGCTATCCCATCCCCGACTCACAGCCCGCGCAGCCCCGAGTCTGCCTCTGCAATGTCATCTTTTATGCCAATGCAAGCCATGCCCGCGAACGTGATGTCCCCTGATGACATGCTACGCGTGTATGCCGAGCGTCGTGCTGCTGGAGGCGCAGGCATGCTCAAGGGCCCAACTGTTCCATCCCCAACCTATGCTGGCGTTGGCGCCCAAGGTGGTATGCGTACTCTATACCCACCTCCCCTTCCGCAAACGGAAGGGGGGTAGCTGACAGTAACAAGAAACGCATCACGCTGGAGAGCCAGTATAGCCGCTATGCAGATGAAGATGCCTACGGAGGAACAGACTAAGTAGCAGTGTTTTTCTCCCCTTTTCCCTCTTTCTCAGGTGACATTATTCTGGCAAATTTACGGGTTGTAGCCCTTTTGTACCTATGTAACTTCTGCCCCCTTCTCACAGGCTCCCTTTGCCTAGTTACAGATCTGCTTGACCCCGAGGTTTTGAAATTCGAACCCTTGAAGTCTTCTCCCCTTGCCCATTATATACGAACATGTAGTCTCTGTGTCCCTCCCTATTGGCCATCCTAACCTCAAAACACCTCTTCATATTCTCCCACCATTTTACGATTCCTCGGACCACGGGCGGTGTCCGGACACCGCGTGGGGGGTCAGCATCCCGACTCGCGCAGTGTTGTACACCCTACGATTTGCTCGTTGACCGGTATAAGTATATACCCCCCCTTTGTTCACAATTGGTTTATTTTATCTATGGCCAGATAGTTGGTCCTTTAGTTCTGCAATTCTAAGCGTTAACACGAGCGCAATTTGACGCCAAAAGCTTTTGGTCATGTTGATACCCTCGCTCAGAAATTATTGTGCATTC
>WTXL01000430.1:0-15391 GCA_022376525.1 Russula vinacea
TAGTCTCGAAGGCCTGCATGGCTTCCCGGAGCTCACCGGCCCGCTACGGGAGCATGACCCCAAGTTCGGAACGTGGCCGGAGCTTCGCCGGAAGGAGCGCGAGTGTGAGGGGCCCGACCAACAGCCGTCGTGATCATCGCCGGCGGTGGCCAGTCGGGCCTCGAACTGGCTGCGCGACTCAAGTATCTTGGCATCAAGACGCTCGTCGTCGAGCGCGAAGCTCGCATCGGCGACTTGTGGCGAAAGCGGTACGAAGCGCTTTGTCTGCATGACACCGTTTGTACGTTCCCGTCAACTTCTTCCGTGGTTCTTTCTTGACAAAGCTGCTGTAAGGGTATGATCACATGCCATACATACCGTGAGCGACACCTTTTTCAAAATCTCCGTCACTCTTCAATAATTGCGACATGGTCTGACCCTTTACATCCTTGCATTGGCAGCTTCCCGCCGACCTGGCCGGTCTTTGCACCTGCACCAAAAGTGAGCAAAAAAGTCAATTCTGCTCACCCGTTGCGTGCATGCTGACAAAACGTGGCAGGTTGCGGATTGGCTGGAGAGTTATGCCCACTCTCTGGAATTGGACGTGTGGACATCCTCCACCGTCATGCGGGCTACGCAGGACCCCGTAACGAAGAAGTGGACGGTGGAGATCGAGCGCGCAAATGCAGAGCCGCGATCGTTCGTCGTGAACCATCTCGTGTTTGCCTTGGGCTTTGCTGGTGGCACATATAAAGTGCCGGAAATTCCCGGCGCGGTGTGTCTATGCCGTGCTACACATTCTCAATCGCCACCTAACATCCGGTGTTAGGACAAGTTTAAAGGCAGCATTTTGCACTCTTTCCATTACAAGAAGGCCAAAGATTACGAAGGGAAAAAGGTAGTCGTGGTGGGTGCTTGTACCTCTGGTGCGTCCCTATCGTTTGCGATGGATACGCCCTCATCTTGTTGGAACTTACGATAGGTCACGACATTGCGAAGGACCTCCACGACAATGGCGTCGGTGCGTTCCTGGTCTCCTGTTTGGTTTTTCCGCCCTAGAAACTAAACGATCTTCAGATGTGACGATGTTTCAGCGTAGCTCCACCTATGTTATGTCGGTCAAGCACGGTGTTTCGCGTGTCTTCGGAAGTTCGCTCATTAGCTTCTATAAGATGAACGTGGCAACTGAGAATCTGCTGGAACAGGTCTTTATTCCGAAGGCGGGCCCCCGCCAGACGTTGCCGATCGTATCAACGCGTCCTTCCCGATATACCTGCAGAAACCGATTCATCAAAGGATTGTCGTAGACATCGCAAACGACGACAGGTCCGTGGACACCAGTGTTTCCAGAGTTAGCTGGCCTCCCGGGCCCTTCTCAAGGATCACTCTAGAGAGACGCTAGACGGGCTTCGTAAAGTAGGTTTCCGCGTCAACACGGGTATTGAAGGCACAGGGTTCCTTTTGCTCGTGTGGAGCAGGGGCAGCGGTTATTACTTTGGTGCGTATTTCCACGCCGCACTGCATTTTCATCCTGTCACAGAATGATGCATCGAACACGAAGCACAGATGTCGGCGCGAGCCAGCTGATAATAGACGGGAAGATTAAACTCAAGAATGACGCCCAGATAGCAAACTTTACCGAGAAAGGCCTAGAGTTTGCGGATGGGAGCACGCTCGATGCCGACGCCGTGGTTTTCGCGACTGGGTATGTAGTCTGTTTGTTTTGTTTTTTTGTGGCGGCGATGGCACATGTACACAGGCTTGGAGAAGCGCGAGACCCGATGCGCAAAATACTCGGACCAGAGGCTGGCGCCCGCCTCAAGCAAATCTGGGGGCTGGACTCTGAGGGCGAGATAAAGGGCGCATGGCGTGATATAGGGCTTCCACGTCTTTGGTGCATGATAGGTACGCTCTTCTCTTGTTTCGATGGGGGGTAAAAACACGATTCTTAATTAATCTCATGCAGGAAACTTCGCCCTGTGTCGGTTCCACTCGAAGCATATTGCCCTGCGTGCGCTTCCCTATGTCTACTATGATAGGATCGGCATGCGCTGATAACATGACTACAGAAATTAAAGCGATCGAAGAAGGGTTGTTTGATGAGAAGCGATATAGCTTGGAGACACCATTGGATGAATGATTCGAAAGGAGCTGAGACACGAATGTCGTAGGTATGAATTTCTTGTCATGTGGTAGTAGATCATTTACAAAGTTCCTGTACATGCGTGCCGCCGTATGCGCTGCTTCCTGGAGAGGAGGATGGTGTGATGCCAAGTAGGAACTGCCAAAGGGCAAGGAAGACACCCCACGCGTGCGCGCGCAGGCGACTCATGAATGCGGGCGGGTTTGTTGGCACTGAGACAAAGCGGGGATGTGGGGATGCGACGGGGTCGGGTTGAAGGAAGAGGTGGAAAAGCTTGGTGTGGGTGAAAAGGAAGTGTATGCATGCTAGCGTGAAGGCAGAAGCACGTGAAGTAAATCAGGGAGGAACGCACCCAATCGAACCGTGCGACACTGTTGTCTTCACGGTACATGTCCTCCCAGCCGACGTCAGAATCTGGAATAGATCGGATCTGGGAGACACATATGCAGAAATGGGTGAGGTGTAATGTGCCACTGATGAGACAGGCTGATGTCTTTGGCGCGAGTAGCAGGACATTATTCGGGAAGATAGATTCTCAAACACGATCCGGGACGGTAAAGCAGTCGTCCTTGCACGCAAAAGTCAGCTGGACAGTCGTGAAAGGGAGTGTCCCAGGCGGATTGCGGAGACATCAGTGGTAGTCATCATGAGTTTATCAGGGTTGGGAGCGGCTACAATATAAACATCAACGAGGAGCGACGGACACCTGATGGAGGGTACATACCGCTGGCAATACCAGTGCCGGCAAGGAGGAGAAAATATAGGCCAATTAACAATTACAGTAAGATTGTTGTTTGACGTGAGGAGAATGGAGCAAGGTCGTCAGCTTCCTGATTCATCACGGTCACATGCACATGATTAGTTTGTGATCTCACGCGACATTTACCATGCAACGACGCCGCCACTGGGTTTCCCCCCGCCCTTCGAGTCCTAGGTGTTTTTATTTCCTTTTCTTCCCCATCACCGGTCTAAACGTCACAATATGTATACAAGATGATGAATCTACGTGCCTGGTTCAAGTCGAGCAATGTGGAGACAAAGTCACTTGGTAAGTGGCCCCCAGCTATATGAGCCGTACTATACTTACTTTAGACGATCCGCGATCAGTTCTTCCGGGCAGACAGGATAGTGTTCGCTTGGATCTACAGAACTCGATTCAAGACCCTCACCCCATCTCCCCCCAGACGCCTCCCTGGTACCGCAATCACCCCGCCATCACTTCCATCAGACCACAACGTCACAGCAAGCGACCCAGGAGGGTTATCCTTCTCCATCCCCTCCTGCAGACATGAAATATATCTTTTACCCTCGGCATTATTACGAGAATGATGTTGAGCCATCCGGGGTGTATCGCAGAGACAACTACGGCTCAGAGAGTAGTGCCGCTGGTTTAAACGATTAAGACCACCCTGACCCATATGGTTCGTATTTTCCCGCCCATCTCCCAGACACTTGAACATCACAACCGGTATTTCCAGGTCAACCAGACACTGACTTGGACCATGATGTCTACGGACAGCGTCTGGGCCCATCAGGAGAGTCTCTCAATGGTGGGCGCTCTTCGGCGCCAAATCTGAGTGACTTTGGGGCACCTCAGTACAACACCGGCCGTGAGCCCTACCCCGCCTGGGGAGTAAACACTGAGTAAACGCTCGATCTCACTTTCGAAGGAGGAGATAGAGGACATATTCCTTGACCTCCAGCAAAAGTTTGGCATTCAAAGAGATTCTGTGCGGAATATAGTGCGTTTCGAACATTGTGCACTGGCACCACGCCGTCTGGCGCTTGTTGTTCATACCTACCGTAGATCGACTTCTTGATGCACCTGCTTGACAGCCGTGCGTCACGCATGTCCCCCAACCAGGTACTCCTCACACTTCACGCGGATTACATCGGGGGCTGCACGCAAATTACCGCAAGTGGTACTTTGCTGCCCAGCTCGATCTCGACAGTGCCGTCGTCATACTCAAAAGCCAGGTCTTCAGCGCCTCCACTCTAAGCGGGCGGTGGCTGCAGCCATTCTGAGAAATCCCTGGCTAGCGCCCTCGAACGTTGGCATCAGGCAATGAACAACATGTCCCAATATGACTGCATGCATCAGACGGCCCTTTACCCTCTTTGCTGGGAGAATCAGCACAAGTCCGATTTGTTCCTGCGTGCCTCTGCTTTATCTTCAAATGCGCGGATGACTATTACTGCTTTCCTGAGTGCCAGAATCGCGTCGATCCCATCCCAGAAGGCCTCTACCTTCGTGCAGTTATTAAGCCCCTTTACCGCTTCATTCGTGATCAGGGCTATGAGTCCGTTGATGGAAAGTTTGTGCGGCGAGAACGTGATCATGATCGCATCATTGGTTACGATGATGTGAACCAGTTGTTCTGGTATCCAGAGGGATTCGCTCACATTGTGCTCGCAGTCAAGGTATGTCAACCCTTTATGACACGGATCAATGTGTTGATCTCCCTTTGTCAGACTCGTCTTGTCGATATTCCACCAGCACGGCGTTTTATGCGTTTCGACCGTTTCGACTGGAATCGCAATTCTTCAAGACGTATTACGAGAAATGGTCGTTCGGGCATCTGCTCGTCAACTTCAACCGAATCTGGGTCATCCACATCTCATTGTTCCGGTTCTACACCACATACAACGCCCCCACCATATACCAGCCAAAGCGAGGCCATTCATCTGCCTTGACATGGTCCGCAACCGCGCTTGGGGCGCGGTTGCAACCATTATCATGATTCTTGCGACGCTTGCAGAGTTTTCGTACATCCCACCTCACCCGTCGGCTACTTTTCCTCCTTGTCACTCTCGCTCTTATGGCGGTCCTACATTCTACATCACCATCGTGGAGATTCTTCGGAGGGCCGCACTTGCGAGCCACCCACTGGGAAGACGTATGGGTTCACGTTTGAGGCCCGGGGCGCGCTGAGCCTGGATGTCCGAGCTCGGGTCACCACTGGGCCATCTCATATGTGCGTTGTCCTTGCGTGCATGCGTATAGACGTGCTCAATGTTTATTGGGGAGAACAGGATATGCTTGACATAAAGCTGATCGTCCGCTTTGAGGTTGACATGTGTTTACCCACGGACGCTAACACAGCAAAGACTGGAACCCCTGACAAGAAACCCTCTGTGAAGAAGGGGCCTGAGCTGGCACTCGATGACCTAGTAGACGCACTAGGGGATATGAACCTCACCTCTTCATCCACAACAACGACCACATCGTTGTCGTCGTCATTGCCAACCCTGAACATCATCCGTGCAGGCATACAAGTACCCCAAGAATCGCTGCTCGAAGTGACCTCACGCTCGAAATACTTCATCGACCAGCTGGAATGGAACGAGCTCTACCCACAACTCGCGATCTCACAAACGACAGGACTGCGTCTCGGCGTGCACGAGCACGGCACGTTCACCGAGATGCATGAATGCCAGGTCGACAACAAAGATGGTGCGGATGTGGCCGTGCCTCCGGGCCTCCCGGAGTAGAGGCGCGATACGGCAGCCCAGTTTGTGTGGCTTGCGCACGTGCTAGAGGATGTGCAGGAACTTGCAATCTCGCGCGGTCCGGGCCCAGCGGCAGCTTGAGTCTTGTTTGTGAAGGTGGCGAGCCGCGCGTGTATGTGCATAAAGGCGTGAAGACCGAGGGCGATTCAGACGGAGATAAATGCACTGGTACAGTCTTCAATGAGCTAGATTTAGGACTGGATTTCGAAGATACCGGAGAGGTTGGTTCCCCATGTTACTTATAAAGGCTGTGCTGATTTTCACTTCAATCCATCCAGTTTGACGAGGACGATCCAAACGATCAACGGCGAAGCCAGTATGTCCTCTAAGCAAAACTGGACGAAATTAAAAGGTTGATAACATCTCTACGCTCACTCGATTAAGCGACTGACTGTTGCTCATAAAGACTTTGGTTCGGTTGTCTCCGCAGACGCTGCAGCACGAATCAGAACTTCAGGATCAACCAGTGAAATCACATCGGCCAGCTCCCCCATTATCCCGCTATCCCGCGACTCTTTCGGGTGATTCCCCTCGACTCCTTCCCCACCCTCAGCATCGATCATGACATTCTTGGAGATACCAACTTGTTGAGGCTTTCCGAGTACGTCCCCCATGCAGTCCTTCGTCTAATGCTGTGTGTGACATGTGTCAGTAGCGCGCGTGGCAAGCGTATGGTGCACCCATTTTAACGCCTATGTATGAACATGGCTCTTAAATGAAGATAGAGAGACACCATGGGCGATGACGAATACCACCCAATCAGCCACAAAGGCTGCAACCTCACGGAGGCTGGTGGAATAGGCTATATGGTCGTTGACGCGATAGACTCGATGCTCGTTATGGGTCTCAATGCTGAATACCTGTGTGCACGTGCTTGGATTGAGCATTTTGAGCGCGATGCCCCCTTTAACACTTTCGAGGTGCGGGTTTTTCTTCGAAACCTAACAGGCAGCTTATCATTGTGTTTTGTAGCGCCTACTTCCCACTGTATGAGTAGTGTAACCCTGTGACTGACGACCCCAATGCAAGCCCCAATGGGTCGAGACCGATTGGTATGAATTTTGAAATGCTTTGGTAGTTGACTTCCTGCTCATTCTCGGGCCGTGCCACATTTACCGCAGCACCCTAGTAATATATTGTTATACATACAGGTTTTAATAATGCACGTACAACGCTAATGAGAAACCCACGCTCGGTCTGCTCAGTCCAGACCTCTCCAGGGCTGACTTGAGCGACTCGAGCCATAACATTATATGGCAAGCTCACAGCGAGCTTGCTCAGAGTGCCCAGGAGCCATAAGCCGTTAGCGCTGTTAGCCCCTTCACTTCGCTCGATTTGGTCTCCGCTCGGCTCACAAGCGCGCTTCAAGCAGAGCAGCGGCAGCACTAGTTGTCACGAGGAATCCCATAAATTAACTCCTACTTTCTTTACTAACTATTTCTCTTGCGCTGAAAAGTAGCCTCATCATTTTATTAACTTTTTTTACTTCCTCTCACGAAGGCCATACTCCCTCTCTTCGAGTGTCACATGATTGTTGACACTAGACACCAGCGGCGTTCCCAAAGTCAAATTCTGTGATACGCCTAGACTTGAATAGTGAACTAAGAAGTGACTCGGGGGTTGAGAAGGACGTTGAAGGGATCAGTGGTGAAGATAGGGGAGTCAGCTTGAGATTCAGCTCTCAGATAGGCTGTGGCGGCTGCACTCCGTCTGACTCCCAGCCACGAGCGAGCATGTTATGGACGATCGGCTCGAAGGTTGATCCCGCAAAACCAGAGGCGATTGGAACATCGCGATGGTGTCTATATGTGTTCCGAAGGCGTTGGTCCTCACGCATCTTTACCAACACCTTCTTCGCGATATGATCGCTTTTGAAATTAACCGTCCACTTATCAGCGGATAAACCAATGTTTGGCTGGGGGTAGACCTCGAGTATGCAATGGGACCTCTCCGATTCGAGGCTTTGACGCCTACTGAACTCTCCGATGAACTTCTCCAAATCCTTAAACCTAAGGGTGTTCAAGGCGGCGTCGTGATCGTCCCTCGCCACTTGAAGGTTGAAGACGCCCCGGCACATGTCGCGGGGGGCGTAGCCGAACTCTTTGATCGCATTTTGCACCAAGATCCTCAATGCATCGTCCACCGAGCACATCGAAGGCTGTGTGTCCATGGCCGCTTCCCCGATGCCGCATTCTATCTCGAGGTTTTCCTCCTCCACAATCGTCGCCTCCATCTGCATCTCCGTCCGGACAACGCGTATTGCATCGGTGACATTGACATCGGTGGAAATGTGCGTTGGGTCCTGGAGAAACCGTTCCAGTTTCTCCCGGAACCCTTTGTACAAGGGCGAAAGATATAAACTACAAAAGTGAAGAAGGATAGATGATCAGCAACAAACCCTATCGATAGCAGAGAAGGAGAACAAGCTAAGCGTACCATGCCACCAACTCCTCGAAATTCCACTTAGGCATCCCCCACATGTAGGCATTGAGCTGCTTGCCCCATGACTGCCATCGGATGGGTTGGGGAGATGTCGCAAGGATTGGCCAGATTGGAGTATCCATTGAGAAGGGCACTTCGGTCATGCCGTCCCCATCAATCAACGCCCATGCGGGTTGTTCTCGCTCGTTCCGGAATAGCGTAGGAAGATCTTGGAGGAACTGCATTTTCCTGTACACTTTACCGTGGTAGAAAAGGTGGAGTACGTTCCTGTTACCGAAAATTACGACCTGGCGAGCTGAGATTAGTCGCGCTAGCAGGAACATCAGAAAAGTGCTTTTCCCTAATGGATGCGCCACTGAGTGGCCGCACAGAGGGAGATCTGGTGATTGAGACTTGCCGGTGCCGGGCTGTCCACAGAGCACTATTCCTCTGTGCGCACCTTCCTCACGGAGACCCAATATCCGTTGAAATATGTTTTCGTAAGACTCAATCACAAGAATCTGGCCTTTCGTTGTGTCATAAGGGCGAAAACGGATGAAAGACCGGCCACGCTCGTCCGCCCCAAGCTCTAACACGTAAGGGAACTTTTTGGGGAATTCGGAGGACGACTTAGAGCGCCAATGCTGGTAGAATTGATCATACTCGTTAATCATCTCCCACTTCGTCTTGTCCAATTCCGGCCACACCCAATCTTGGTCTGGAAGGGAATTAGGGTTGATACATGGTAGATGGACGCATGTGCTCGCCTTCTCCCCACTGGCTTAGTAAGCGGGCTTCATCGAAATCGGGTTGGGTGTAAGAAGATGTTTGCATGGGAGAGGTTTCAGAGGCTTGCATGGCAGGGATGACGGCGTCAGGAGTCAGGAGAGCGTGCTTATCGATAGCCTTGTTTATTTTTGTTTTGACGACGTTGGTGAGTCGTTACAGTAAACACGTGGGGAAAAAAACGGATCCAGACGGCCAATGTGGATGGTATACTCAGTCAACTGGTGGACGATGCCTTCTGGCGCGGCATCCTCGCACTCACCTGGAACTTCCGCACCTTCTATAGCCACAACCACATCCGCCAATTCCTCGTCGATCGCCTAGCCACAACCAAGCTCTCCACCCTCCAACTCGACACAAAGTCCGCGACCCTGGCAAGGCCCTACCCGGACACCGCATGGGTCCAAGCGTTCTTCACCTTTTTGACGGCAGTGGGGACGGGATCCGGCATCCTCCGCCTCGTTCCGACTACGCCCAGTGGCAATGGAAGGCCCACACAATTTGCATGGCTTCCCAGAGCTCACCAGCCCGCTGCGGGAGCATGAATCCAAGTTCGGATCGTGTCCGGAGCTGCGCCAGAGGGAGCGCGAGTGTGAGGCCCGTCGTGATCATCGCCGGCGGTGGCCAGTCGGGCCTCGAACTGGCTGCGCGACTCAAGTATCTTGGCATCAAGACGCTCGTCGTCGAGCGCGAAGCTCGCATCGGCGACCTGTGGGGAAAGCGGTACGAAGCGCTCTGTCTGCATGACACCCACTCTTCAATAAATTGCGGCATAATCTGACCCTTTATATCCTTGCATTGGCAGCTTCCCGCCGACCTGGCCGGTCTTTGCACCTGCACCAAAAGTGAGCAAAAAAAGTCAACTCTGCTCACCCGTTGCGTGCATGCTGACAAAACAAGGCAGGTTGCGGATTGGCTGGAGAGTTATGCCCACTCTCTGGAATTGGACGTGTGGACATCCTCCACCGTCACGCGGGCTACGCAGGACCCCTAACGAAGAAGTGGACAGTAGAGATCGAGCGTGCAAATGCAGAGCCGCGATTGTTCGTCGTGAACCATCTCGTGTTTGCTTTGGGCTTTGCTGGTGGCACATATAAAGTGCCGGAAATTCCCGGCGCGGTGTGTCTATGCCGTGCTACAAGTACACATTCATTCTCAATCGCCACCTAACACCCGATGTTAGGACAAGTTTAAAGGCAGCATTTTGCACTCTTTCCATTACAAGAAGGCCAAAGATTACGAAGGGAAAAAGGTACTCGTGGTGGGCGCCTGCACCTCTGGTGCGTCCCTATCGTTTGCGATGGATACGCCCTCATCTTGTTGGAACTTACGATAGGTCACGACATTGCGAAGGACCTCCACGACAATGGCGTCGGTACGTTCCTGGTCTCCTGTTTGCTTTTTTTCCGCCCTGGAAACTAAACGATCTTCAGATGTGACGATGTTTCAGCGTAGTTCCACCCATGTTATGTCGATTAAGCACGGTGTTTCGCGTGTCTTCGGAAGTTCGCTCATTAGCTTTCATAAGATGAGCGTGGCAACTGAGAATCTGCTGGAACAGGTCTTTATTCCGAAGGGGCCCTCGCCAGACGTTGCCGATCGTATCAACGCGTCCTTCTCGATATACCTCCAGAAACCGCTTCATCAAAGAATTGTCGTAGACATCGCAAACGACGACAGGTCCGTGAACACCAGTGTTTCCAGAGTTAGTTGGCCTCCCGGGCCCTTCTCAAGGATCACTCTAGAGAGACGCTGGACGGGCTTCGTAACGAAGGTTTCCGCGTCAACACGGGTATGAAGGCACAGGGTTCCTTTTGCTCGTGTGGAGCAGGGGCAGCGGTTATTACTTCGGTGCGTATTTCCACGCCGCACTGCATTTTCATCCTGTCACAGAATGATGCATCGAACACGAATCACAGATGTCGGCGCGAGCCAGCTGATAATAGACGGGAAGATTAAACTCAAGAATGACGCCCAGATAGCGAACTTTACCGAGAAAGGCCTAGAGTTTGCGGATGGGAGCACGCTCGATGCCGACGCCGTGGTTTTCGCGACTGGGTATGTAGTCTGTTTGTTTTGTTTTTTTGTGGCGGCGATGGCACATGTACACATGCTTGGAGAAGCGCGAGACCCGATGCGCAAAATACTGGGACCAGAGGCTGGCGCCCTCCCAAGTAAATCTGGGGGCTGTACTCTGAGGGCGAGATAAAGGGCGCATGGCGTGATATAGGGCTTCCACGTCTTTGGTGCATGATAGGTACGCTCTTTCTTGTTTCGATGGGGGTAAAAACACGATTCTTAATTAATCTCATGCAGGAAACTTCGCCCTGTGTCGGTTCCACTCGAAGCATATTGCCCTGCGTGCGCTTCCTATGTCTACTATGATAGGATCGACATGCGCTGATAGCATGACTACAGAAATTAAAGCGATCGAAGAAGGGTTGTTTGACGAGAAGCGATATAGCTTGGAGACACCATTGGATGAATGATTCGAAAGGAGCTGAGACACGAATGTCGTAGGTATGAATTTCTTGTCATGTGGTAGTAGTTCATTTATTTACAAAGTGTGCCTGTCTCAAACTTTGCGGACATAAAGTGGGGGAATTTGTGATCGACCACGGATCCGTTTTGCTCACCGGAAACCAAATCACAATAATGACATATTTGGTCATTGCACGCGTGCATGACGAGACTGTGCCTCGAGCCGCTATACCAACACTCGTGCTGACGTGGTTGTGGGAATACGCAGCTGATGAACCGATTAATGTGGGTGACCCGTAGTAGCTGCAATGCAATACACGGACACTGGCGTGCTTATCACCTCACTCACGCGCTAACCCTAACCTATCCAGTTATGGCAAGGTCTCCTTGCTCGAACTTCTTTGCGCCTCACGTCACGATGCCAGGGACGTGCAGCCGCACGTCCTGATTGGCTGATCCCTAGGACGTCTCAACTCGCAAGCCAGGACGACCCTACCTTCTTTGTTCCAGGGGGAGATTTCAATCTTTTCTCCTCAGGGCTGATTTGGTGGTGCTCGGCAAAAAGTCGCTCGCTGGAAGCCTGGAAGAAAGAAGGCACCACGCAAAAACTGCAGTTTGAAGTATACAATGCTGTGGTAAGATCCCTTGGTTGTCGGACGTTCCCCTCCCTTGGTTGGCACTGGCATTTGGCAATTGGCAGGATAGGGCTGCATGTTTGCTTCTGCGTGCTTTGAGTTTACAGTTAGACAGGTGGATTGTGCCTTTTGATTGATCATGCTTTGAACTGACTGACTGACGGCCGAAACTTGGGGGAAATAAGTCCGATGCTTCATGCTTGCATGCAAGTCACGGACTCCCGGTACTGTTACCGGAGCCTGAGGGAGCGGGCGCAATTGTCTAATTTTTTAGATAGTACCTCGCGTACCGGCGAGCTGGGATTATAGACCTGTCGTGCTTCAATGGGAGAACTCGGCTCGTGTCCTTCAAGTTCCTTGCATGCATGTATGGCACCATCACGGACTTTGTGCTCCTCCACCACCACCGCCATCAATACTGGTAATCATACAGTGCAGTAGCGTCTCGTTCATTTTCATTTCATTCGCCAACCCCTCGAACAACAAGATCATCTCAATCCAGAGCGACGTCGCGCGCGTGCAACATTCGTAGATACGACTTGTCTGAGCATCATCTGACCCTCTGGCTCCGGCGGTGCCAAGCAGTGCCGGCCGCCTGCCGCTGCCGCTGGCTGGCGGCCATTTTTCAGGCTTGGATAAACGTTGACCCAGTTGCTCGTCTACCCACCACGCATGGCTGGAACTCTCTCACACTGGCCCTGACCCATTGATTTTCGATGCTTCTCATGTCGAAACCATCACCCCCTCCTGGGCCCCCTCTTTCTTCCCAAGGATCTTGGGCCCTGATCAGTGTGCCTGAGATTCTAGGCGCCGGAAGGGCATGCTGGTACAGCAGATCTATCCCAGGCCTGACATGGCGGCACCCTTCACAGTTATCTATGATATGATAAGCAGAGAGAGGCCCAGAGCCGAGGGACTGTCTTTCTTTGTCTTGTCTTGTCTGTTGTCACCTGTGCGGCGAATGTGAAAGACGTCTCAGGCTGGTAGCACGAGACTTCATTTGCGGAGCGTCGGGCTTCTCTTGCTCTATATTGGCCATCGTTGAAACTCCCATCAGGGCCGTTGTTGACATTTTTTCTCTTTTCGATGGTCACGCCGGAAGTGCGAAGCTCTCGAAGCGTGCCGTCACCGCCAGTGGCAGTAGTCACGAGTCCACTACTATACTATTCTGTATAGTACGGGATCTTTCCAACTTTCCAAGGACCGGGTTAACTCGTGTGCTGCACAAGCCGCACAACACCGTCGCCGTGTCACCCCGTGCGGCGTAAAGTTGCTCTCATGTACAGGAGAGCAGAATACAGTACTAGCTGTCACCGCGTCATCCCGTGCGGCGTAAGTTACATTTATGATGCTTGACCGGTTTGATCCGTCGTCGAACCTGACGCCGCACACGAGCTGAGGCGGCGTCGTGAGCCTTCGAAAAGCCCGGCTTTGGCCTCGGCGGGAGTTGAGTCTGTCGTCGTCAAGTTGACCTCATATGTGCTCAGCACAACCAATTTGATATCATAGTGGATAGATATTCCAGAGCCTGTTCCAGAGATAAACGACAGTACTGGCGTCTTTCCACCACTGGCACAATACAGTATCATCAGAAAAAACGAGGCGTTGTTCGCATCACAGAAGATCCCGATTTGTGGCTGCATTCAGTTTGAAAGTCGGCAATAGTTTTAGATACCTGCCATGCTGCGATAGCATGCGATTGTCGAATCTCGCTAGCAGTAGTACAGCAGACGTCTCCGGGCTGATGTCGGCAGCCACAACGGTATCATTCAGCTTGCCAAACGTCCAAACGATGTTCCTCTCTCGGTCATTCATTCCAATCAAAAAAAGGGGGGGACAAGAGCTAAGCCAGCAAAGGCAAGAAGGCTACGCCTAAACCACGCGTTCACGGTTCTCCAGCCAGCCAGCCTGAACCCCGGGACTACGCACGCAGACCGCAACAGACCGCAAGAATAGTTCTGAAAAGACGAAAAGATGAGGTAAAAAAATTTCCTGTATTCCCGTACGTAAAGGGGCTTGAGAAGAGGGTATTGACGGAGACAGAAGGAGCAAGTTTGAGCACACGCTGCTTGGGAAAAAAACAGGCTTTTTTTTTCTGGAGCTTCTGCAGTGTTGGAGTTGGAGGCCACGTTGCAAAGAACTGGGCCGCTGTTGACGCTCACTTGCCCCGTTTGTCGCGACCGGAGCCAGTCACATCTTCTCGGGAAACCCTTGGATACCGGACTTTCTTTTCGATCTTACTCTTCAACCCTCCTGGCCCATTCATTCATTCATTTCGTTCGTCGTTGTCGTTGTCGTCGTCGTGATCGTACGTGCGGCTGTGCTACGCGATAATATAACTTTCTCTCGGGGTTTCATAGTGGTTTCATTCGAGGGTGCGCTTGTCTTGCACTGGCACGTGTGCAGGGTATACAATCGTAGAACAAGGAGTTTCCATGTATGGTTAACAGGACGCCTCCCCGGAAATGAAGCCACGACGGTGGGTTGGCTGGCCCATGGACCCTTTGAAGCCCTCTGGGAGCTGGCTACCAAAACCAGGGGTTGCCAGGTTTCTGAATTGAATTTGCAAAAAAAAAAAAGGGCAACATCATCGTGCCGGCGTCTAATCCCGCGTTCTCTCTTTCTCCCCCAACGAAGATTTGATTGATTTTCGCGGCTCGCCCGCCGACTTTCTCTCGTTACAGTTTACATATAAGTAACCCCCCTTCGATCGCTTCATGTTCCCGATTATCCGTCCCCAGCGACAGCATCGGCAGCACCAGCAGTTGCGGGTCCAGCAGCGGTATCATAAGAACCCTCCCCCAACGCCAGCGTCCTCTCCTCCCAAAAAAGCAGTTCTAGGAAATGGCCATCGACTTCTCCCTCTCTGAGCTCGTCGCGCTCTCCGTGGAGTCATTCTTCTTCGGTACGCTTCCCATACTATCACACTCTTCCCCCACCCCACCCTACCGCCCCGCGTGCGTGTGCTAAAACGTGGTCGCTGTTTGCAGGGATCTATGTCGTTCTCTTCGCTTCGTCTCTCAAGGTGCTCCTCAATAAGCGCAAGACGAACCCGGGTACTACGCCACTGCTCGCTCTTGCCGGTGTTTTCGGCGCTCTCATCACGTGGGTTAGTATCTCCCGCCCGCTGCTCATTCATTCTCGGAAGACGTCTCTGACTGGGCCACCTTTTCCCCCACCTACCACACTTTGTCTGACAGCATGTCCTCACGGATGCGGTCCGAATAGTCTACGCTTTCAAGCACGACCAGGATCCCCTCGGCCCAGACCTCTACTACGCCAACGTCGCTTCGCGTTGAGCGTGATCAAGACTTCACTGTACCTAGTCATCACGATCCTCTTCGATGCGTTCATCGTGAGTTCATGTTTTCTGTCTCTGTGCGCATTCTTCGGTTGCTGATCCCCGCGTTAGCTTTACCGATGCTACATCGTATGG
>WTXL01000431.1:0-15371 GCA_022376525.1 Russula vinacea
AGCATGCCGTCAAAGCAATGCATGGTCCAATAGAGGACGTTACACCGTTACTGGATCATGGTTCAAGGGCGACAACGACGTCGTGCGAATCAAGCTCAAGATGACTTTCCAGTCTGCAGTCTGGGCTCCCGTGTATTTCAACGGACGCTTCGATCCAGAACGCGATGCCCTGACCGGTGTCTGGGCCGCATCTGTCGATCTGGAAAACTCCAGTGGTCCAATGGAATTCCGCCGAATTCTACCCGTTACCTCACCGTATACCCGAGTATCAAGGAACTTTCGGACACAAGGCCCGTGCCCTATGGAAATTCGCAATTGCCGCAGTGCGAAATGACGTACGTCGGGATCGCTGGTCATGGTTGTACTTTTCCCAGCGGCGAGATGACCGCGAAACGATGATCTCCCTGACGATCCGCTCCCTTTTCTCGGAACGCCCCCAGGCGAGGAAGAAGTCCAAAAGCTCTGTGCTGCTGTGCAGCGTCTGACACCTGCAGATGCTTGCTTCTACTTTTCCAGAATAACCGCATACGTGCGTACACTTGGGTGCATGCGTGAGTTCTGAACTTGGTAAAGGGTCCGCTCGAACGCTAACATAAGTTAAAGAAATGCGTGGTGTGATTCATGTGATGGATGCATCGGCGGTGCTCGGCTGTTCTGCCTAGACTGCGCGAACAAGAATACAGAGGCTTACAACGCACTGGATCTTTGCTCCGCGCCCGAATGTGTCGCTGCGCGAGTAACCAACCGCAAAGACCTCGAGGGTGTGCACGAACCAGGCCACAAGCTCGTTAAAGTTCGTACCGCCGTGCTGAAACGTCAGCACGGACGTGTACATACTGCGGCGCAAAAGGCATTTAAACGTGTAGAACCACTATGCAAGATAAAAGCGTCCAAATGGCCAGAGAAGGAGAGGACCGTATCGAGTGTGAAAGAGATCTCTAGTAGGCGACACTGCTCTAGGACCATCACCTCAGATCAGGGGTAGCGAACTGCGCAACTGCCTGCATGCGGCAATTGCAAAGAACACTTTCCTTCCCATTTTGGTATTGTATTTTTGTGAAGGTCAGTCCCCAAGATTACGGCAAGTCCACCTTAGTCACCAGAGTGCTGACATGCTATCATCCCGCTCTTTCAGATGATCTCTTCATATGCGACTCATGCGATATGGACGGCGTCCCTGACCTGACGCCCTGCTCAATAAAACATACCGAAGAGCATCATCTGATTCGCTGTATGCCCAATGAGAAGGCCATGGAACGAGATTCTCCAACTGAGCAGCGATTCAAGGTGCTTGAAGAACGATTCGATAATATAGAAACACGGTTGGGTGACCTCGGTGGCAGGATGGGAAATATCGAGCAGCTCCTCCAAAGGCTTGCAAGTAAGATTGGATAGTTGTGGTCATCTTGCTTTCTGAGACATTTTGGTATCATATTCGAGGCACATACTAGGTTCAGGCGGAATAAGGGTAATAACACTCGTGACACAGATCTATAAGAACCACCACCAGCTTGCACGTGGGCTCTGTTTTTCGACTCCGAGTTAATCACGTGAAATTTCCCTATTGCTGAGCTGTCTAGAGGACAGAACCTTTTCCTGTACGCAACGTCACTGGCACGTTCTAGTTTCCGGTCTCCCGAATCCCGATCGACCATGGCCGTTGCAGGATCGTACCTCCCTTACTCGAGGACCAGTTGAGGTGTCGAACAGCCCTATGAAGATTTTGACTGTCTGCGTACTATCTCGCCAACACTTGTCATGTGCCTTCAACATTGGTTTCTTGATAATCATTGTTCATGCTCTGCAGCATGCAGTCGAGTGTAGTACGCTGCTAGCAGACACGTGAATGCCTTGGCTGAGCATGTACTACTCCTGCTGAGTTACATGTTATCGACCCATCGTGATCACCACATCCTAGTACAGTAAGTGGTTTCAGATTTGTATCACAAGCTACTAATCGAACTGAGACCAGGCCTCAATTTGTGATTCTTACGTGGGCCTTCGTACAGTGTCTAACTCGTGGCAGAGTTAAAGTATGGAAGCGTGTCGGTCGCTAACGTTCGGGAGTGCTGGAATATGTCAGGCACCCCTGGAAGCACCTTTCTTCCATTCGACAACGATGTTCCTGATCAAGCAGAAACGGCACAATCAGACATGTTTGGACACTGTGTCCATCGCAACACCTGCCTAAGCTCGCAGATTAAACCGGAATTGAAAGGCTGTAGTAGACCGATCCATCTCTGTTTGCTGCTGATATGGTGACAGTGATGGAGTCGGATGGACTGACACTTCACGTGTCATGAGTCAAGACGGACACTGGCACGCATGATGGAGTCCTAGAGAGCCGCCAGCCACGCTGGTTTTAAAGTGAAAATTTGTATTGTATACAGTTCACGTCAACTTCACAGGCGCTTCTTGGTACAGGTACCGATCTCCTTTGGTCGTGTTTACTGTAAAAATAGTACGTGCCCATGAATCCATGATGATTGAGCGGGTAGGTTCACCTTGTAGTTCACTGGTTTAGACTCAGACCCCCAAGTGTATTCAAGGATATTACTGTGCAGTTGCTCGAACCTCAGGATGTCATCCATAACTACTATAATAGATTCTATGGTCCATCATGATGTGCACACTAGTTGCCTCGCAACCGTTGGTGGCGACCGGCCCGGTCATCGCAACTACCACTAGCAAGACCACTAGTCAAACTAGCGCTAAAAAGGCAGGGTGATACAATTCAATACAGTACCCGCTCCATCGGCGGTCCACAACTTGTCTGCCTGGGCTGACGAACTCCAGTAAATCCCATCCTCAGGCTACAGAAGGTACTCACAGAATTATCAGCATGAAGCTATCCATTGGCGTGGCGATAGCATCAATGCCAGTGCCAGGTTGCCAGTGTGCCCGTACAGTATTGTATAGGCGCTCCACAGCTATCATATCTACCGTACCGTATCTTTCGTTCTGTGGACATGACAAGGCTCGGCGCTCATTGTGCCTTACGTGACACGGCCCAGGTTAGATATAACAGCCGTCTTTCTCTCCTGTGGCCACTCCTTCCCTGGACTCACTACCTCGCCCTTACTTCCCCGCGCCGCCGCTGTTGCCGCCTGACACCAGGTCCCTGTCTCCCAGGTGAAGGCTTTTTTGCACCGTACCCATGCCATTCTCTCGTTTGTTGAGGAAACTCAGTCACCCAACCTCGCTCCTCCTGCTTCTACAGATGCAGAGAACGGCCCTCCACTGATGACCCTGGAGGTCAACCTCAGCGCCGACAGTTCGGCGAACCAGCGCGCACCATGCCCCGTCCTTGGAGGAGGAAAGACCGTCGACGGCCGGTGGTTCTGTTATATCCCGGCAGACGTCTACACCACTCTTGATACCCAAGGCAGAAAACCCTACACCGCAGGGCGGAGTACGTAGAATGCCTTTACGAAGCCCCTTCCCCCCGATCCGAGTGTCTTCCTGACTAATCTGGCTATCGTATCCCCACCTGAAACGCAAGACAAGCTCGCCGAAGCGTGGGAGGCAGTCAAGGATGAGCCAGAGGTTGTCGACATTAGTCGGGAGCTTGATACTGTTGGTCTGTACTTACTCCCTAGACTTCTTTCTCGCTGTAATCTGATCTTGGCACCAGATGACGAAGTTGATACAATACAAAAGGACGCTCAGCCGTTCTTACCCGTCATTACAGCAACTGTCGCGGCTGCTGCACAGTCTGGCATTGGCAAGGCCATAAAGGACCGAATCGACACATTTTCAGAGGGTATGCCAGTTCTCATGAACGCCCTAGATGAATTGAAAGCCGTGCATCCATTTATCGGCGGTGAGTTGACCAATGACGTGCGTCCACGTGGGGTGACCGCAAACTAGTTGTTGTCCTGGCATTCAAGACGGTTTACACCTTGGAACAAAAGCGCCGTGACAATAATAAGAAGATTGTTTCACTCTACGTTGGAATGAAGGACACGATGGGCGCATTGCTCCTGTACGTGTTCCCTTCTACCCATGGTTGCCACTTCGCTTAGATCTCGCAGCCTCAAGGATGTGGAGAATGACAAGGCTATCGCACCCGATGGCACAAAGATCGAGGATCGGCTGAAATCACTTGTTGAACGCACTGCGGATGACATAAAACCTGTTCGAATTCTGCGATGCCTACATGAAAAGAGGCTTCTTGCCAAAGTGTTGCTAAGTTCACTGTGGGATATGAAGCTGCTCGACTTCGTGGACTCTTTGCCAAGCGTCGCCGAGAATTCGAGTTCGAGTTGAGATGCACACAACCAAGGGCGTCGATATGGCCAACGGTAAACTTGACGCCATCGGGGACTCAACGAAGGAACTCAACGAACAGTTCGGATATCTCTACCTTCTTTTAGGCTATGCACTAATTTCATGGTGGCAGGATGGATGCTATGAAGACCTGTTTGAGCAATTAATCAGCCCGGAGCAGAAACTGCTATCGGACCTCATAAATGCCAAAGGTGGCGTAACCGTTCTCCGGAACAACGACAAGGTGTTGCTTGATCTTGAGAAAACCGCGAGCAAAGCATCGGGTCACCCAGCTCGAAGGGCATGGCACGTGTCAGATGCCGATCTGGAGGTTGGTAGTCTCAGAGAGGACATCTGGAGGACCCGAACGCTGCGGCGGAGAAGAATTGGGCGATGTTCTCCCGCAAGTTCGAAGCCAGAAGAATCAAATTATCGACGAACTCACGCTTGTTGTAAAGCGGGAGAGTGACCGGGTCATTCGGAACTGAATGGTAAAGCCATGAACGTATCCGAGACCGGGTAGGTTTTTCCCTGCTACCGCGTCGTTCGCCTATGACCGCTCTCTGCTATTCTGTAGTCAATTCATGGGCTCTGGGTAGAAATGGTAGATAGATGGTATCTTTCTATAGAATGCACGAGGCTGACGACCGATGAAGGGTTGGCGAGGGAATGTCAAGGCTCGACACTTGTGCTCGCCCTTCGAGACTATTACCTTGAGAAGCTCTCCACAGAAACTGAAGGCGTTCCAGATATGGGTGTCAGTGCAATCAGTAACTCGATCAACCCGGATGCGTGGGCAATAAAGTACATCGATGTTATATGGGTGCAACCGATTTTAGAGGCATTTGATGATGACGCATCGGGGTTCATCACTGTCTCCGAGGTGAATCAGTTTACGAGTTCTCGGCCGGTCGACTGGAGGTGAGTGCCTCGTTACTCATGACAAATACAAGCTCATGAGTTTAAGCCTGCCTCATTGGTTGGCGTTCTGGGCTGTTGGTGAGTTAAATACCTCGCTTTGTCCCACACTCCACTCAATCATCGTAGGATTTAAATGGTCGATCATCCATTATGCGCGCAAGATAGAAGACCTGTTTGCTAAGATGGAAGGCATGCGCAGTATGGTTCTCCCTCCCAATCAAGAGACCTTTGATCGATACTTTATATTTGTTTGGGATGCCGTTCACACGCTCACCGCCGCGGTGCTCTCGCAGTCATCTTCGCAGTCATCTGGGCCGGACGACTCGAAAAGATTTAAATCGTATCTCGAAGCGGAGGAGGCTCGGCTGGGCAACAACCTACGAGCGGTGGACTACATTATTGACGGGATTGATACCCTTCCGCTGATTGCAGGAGTGGGTCGTATCGAAAAGGTCAGGATTTATAATAATGATGCGCAATGCACCTCTCTGAGCTCGCCTAAACGTTGTAGACCCTCTTTCCGTTGTTGTATGTGTTGATGAAGCGCCACTATGAGATTATGCGAATCATGCGCACCAAAATTCTCAATATGCGTGAACTTTTGGAGGGCGCACAAAGTATTATATACATTCGTGAAGCCATCGGGTATCGTGTCCAGGACCTCATCCGTGTGTTGGTTTTGTCATCCACTGTGCCCGCCATGTTAACTTGATTTGTAGACAACTTTACTCAGCAGAGACTCGATCCCGAGAAACAGATCCAAAGCTTCGCTTTTGGGATTGTGGGATATTTATCATTTTGCGGGACAGTTCTACCTTCTAACGTGCCTCACAGTTCAAGTATTACCACAATAGAAAGGCTCTATGGACTGTGGACTACATTCGCAATCTTGGTCCTCAAATCATACCATACAACGAGGATAACGAGGACCAAAATGTTCAACCTGGAGATGTTTTGAACTACGAGCACAAGGACCAGCTATCTTTTGATTGCTCGGCGTATGCTGAACGTTCAACTGACCATATTCAAATCTGTGGCGACGTTGATCCACCGATGAAAGATATGTACGCTGTCTGTTTAATTTGCATGCCCTCGTGCGTTCTAATTTCCGAATCCGCCGTAGTTTGGGAAACTGGAATGGTTATTCTTACGATCATGATGGAGTCCACTGGGGATGGCAGTCAATGACGGCGTTTGTTCTGTTGCCTGGTGAGGGCGAGTGTGACTTCAAGGCGAGTGGGTGGTCTATTAAAGGACGCCAAACGATTGCTGGGTCTTGGTCTAAGGGCGAAGATGACGTTATCCAAATCAAATTCAAGATATCGTTCTTATCTGCATTCTGGAACCCCATCTTTTTTACCGGACGTTTTGATCCAGAACGCGATGCCTTGACCGGCGTCTGGGGTTGGTCGGCCGAGCATGAAAGCTCCGAAGGCAAAATGGAATTTCGCAGGATTCCACCCCGTTACCTCACTGTGTACCCCAGTATCAAAGAGCTTTCGGAAACAAGCCTCGCGCGTTGTGGAAATTCGCAATTGCGGCTGTGCGAAATGACATACGGCGTGACCATTGGACATGGTCGTACTTCTCCCAGCGTCGAGATGATCGCAAGAGTATGGTCTCATTTCTAGTTCGTTCCCGTTGGTTTGGGCCGCCTCTCACCCCCGAGGATACTGAGACGCTTCATGCAATCACAAGGAGTTTGGTACCGGACGATGCTCTTTTCTACGATTCGAAGGTCGAGCACGTACGTGCGTACACACGTGTTCAGTGAGTGCTGAAGGTGCAGGCTCTGTTTCGCAATGCTAACACGGATCGTAGGACCGTGAATTGTGACTCATGTCATGGCCGTATTGGAGGCCCTCGGCTGTTCTGCCTAGATTGTACCATCAAGAGCACGGAGACTTTCGACAACGTGAATCTTTGCTCCGCACCACAGTGCGTCGGTGCACGTGTAACCCGCAAAGACCTCGAGCTTGAACATGAACCAAGCCACAGACTCGTTAAAGTTCGCACTTCTGTGCAGTCACGTACCTACGGCCGCACACATACCGTGGCATGTAATGCATTCGAACGCGTTGAAGAGCCCGCAGGAAGATGGCAGAATTTAATTCCCATCCCATGAGGAGACCGAACCGGATGAGCAAAAATTCTCAAGTTTTGGACAGATGCCCGCTAAAAGTGACAAATTAGAGGACGTCCCCAACTCTCTGGATAGTGGTAAAGGTGGAGCCGAGGTAGATAGCAAGACAGCAAGGCGGGATCAGGTCCAGGACGACAGCTTGCCTACCTGTGGCAAATGCAACGGTCACCTTTCCTTCCCATTCTGGTATTGCATATTTTGTGAAGGTTGGTCTCAAGGATAACACTCTTCACTTGTTCGTGCTGAACTTACATGCTACGCTGTTAGATAACCTCTACATTTGCGATGCATGTGATGGAGAAGGCGTTCCCGACCTGACGCGAAGTTCCGGGAAGCACACCGAGATCATCATCTGATACGCTGCCTGGCGCCGGAGAAGGATGATACAGATAAAGGCTCCCCGACAGAGCAGCGACTCTCAACGATCGAAGGTCGCCTCGATGCCGTGCAGACGCAATTAGATGGCCTTACCGGTAGCATTGGAAACATTAATGCCCGCATCGGAAACATTGAGCAGCTCCTTCTCCAGTTGATAGGAGCTTCAGAAGGCCGCACTGCTTAGTTCAGTCATCCTCCAGAACACGTGTTTCTGTGTTGTGGGCCGAACTATCCCAGGCTGACTGACCCTGGTCGAATTTACGATGTATTCTCATTTGCACCCATTAGTATAATGTCATTACTCCGATCTACCTGACCTGTATTCTGCCGTTACTGATACCGGTATTTTGGATGCGATTCATGCCCGGGACAGGATATCCCGGTTCTTCCAGACCTCCGCCCGGAGAACGCTGAGAACGCGACGGAGACCCTTGCGGAGACCATTACTATAAGGATGTTGCGGGGGCGACTCAAGAAAACGACTCCGGTAGAGATGGTCGGCCGGATCGACAGCCAGAAGAATCAAGCTTGACCCTTGCGGTGGAGAAAGGGTCAAGTCATTGCTCGTTACAACTTCAGAGTTGAACTTCCTGTGTCTGGTATTTCAGTGATCTGGCCAAGGATCTGGCACAGACTAGCCGGCCATAACAACGGGCCGAACACTGGCGACTTTGAAAGAGGAGATCCGTTCCGTCCCCGAACGAAGCTCTCAAAAAGCGAGGCCAATCCCGACCAGTGAAGATGAGGCGTACCGAAGCCGCGGAGCCTAACGGATATGCGCCCGGATGCTCCGGGCTCCGCCCGATCCCAACACTGCCATCCACAGGCCCGTCGCCCGGCCCCGCATCGATGCATATACAATCTACAACAATAACGACAGAAGCGGCAGGCCAAGGGCGCCTCGTGCGGCGCAGATACCGGACGGCTCGAAACGATGGCGAGCGTGAGTGAACGGCCGGAGAATGGAATTTTCGATGTCTCTCGGGCCTCGCCGGCGGGGGCGGGGCGACAACAGCAGCAGCGTCAGGGACGGCCTACAGCGGTCAATATCTCGGGTTGGATGTCCATTCGTTTTGTCGGAGACTCAGTACTCAATGCCATAACGAGCCAAGTTTCACAAGGAGACATCTCTCGAATTCACGATACAACTCGACCAGCTGAACATATTCAGTATGTGATGAAATACAGAATAGTAGCGCAAAGATTGACATGCCCGAACTCCATCCAGTAAAATCTGCTCTCCACAATATCACGGACGTGCAGCTCCACACCGCCAAACTTGCGGCCAAAGTGAAATGACCAACCACTGGCAACCATAGCCGTTTCCAGCGATGATGCTCGACGCGACTTCCAGAAACTCGGCATTCCCTTGGATAAGCCACGACTTCAAACCTGACGAACCCCATGGAATTTACGACAGGTCCGACTACGGGCGGAAGAAAACTTTGACTGGACGACCTGCTTGTTGGCGAGCAGAGACAAACGGCTCAAAAGCCGCCAGTTGGGGTCTACGTCGGCTATTGTAAAATGGTTTCTTGCCAAGGTCGATTTCTTCCAAAGCGGGAAAGAAGGTAAGATTGTCAGACTCCTCGTGATTTTGATGGAGGGTACGCGCGATGCAGTAGATACTTTTCGCGCCTTCTGTCCGGAGCATCTTGACACTGGGGAACTGGTGATAGAACTTGCGCCATGGGATATCATCCTCGTCGGCCGTCGTGTCAAAGGTGACTGGAGTTCCTCCACATTGGCAAGCCTCGTAGACAGCGCACAGCTCATTCGCATTAGCGACTCTGAGCGCATAGATGAACCCAATTCGAGACACGGATCGCAGTCGCCGATGAATTCAGATTGGTCTTGCAACGAGAGGCAAAGATCCAATTCTAGGAAGGCTACGTAAACGGTGTGATAACGTTCCTCTATCTCGTTTATAAACCGGGGGAGGTGCACAATAGGGGGCCAAATCGCATCCACAAACTTGATGTTCACACCCCGAAGAGACGGGGCTGAAAGCCCGGCCACAAGAGCGTCCAAGAAAATGCTTGGCCCAACATAGCTGAAACGTGTTAATTTCGGGAGTGGGATAATATCCTTGGGAGTTGGAGGGTGTGACGGGGAGTCGAGAGGACTGAAAAGTAAGGATAGATCAAGACTGTGCAGGCAACGCATGTTTTGCAAACAGGTGAGCAGGGACGTTTCTGCCGATGGGCTGAAGGCACTATTGGTTCGTAGAAAGAGGTCTGTGAGAGACGTCGCGGACGATAAAACCCCGGATGTGGATGCAAGGGAAACGCCGTACAAACTAAGTCGTCGAAGATGCAGATCCGATAAGTCTGGTCCCCCAAGAAATGTATCTGGGATCTCCATTTCCTCGCCGTATCCAGAGCAAAGGACAAGGCTCTCTAGTTCGGGAAAGGGGCAATTAGTTGCCCCGAAAAATTCGTCGAACCAATCACTTGTCCCTCCAAACGAGATCTCGCGTACGCGATCATGATATTCAAGTGCGGAATGCATGCGCCAAAGGGCACAGAGAGTAATGTCCTCAAACATGCGCTTGTAGTCGAGGAGGATTAAAAAAGGACCCAACAGTATCCTCTCGATATGGCCCGGTTTTTTAGGTCCCACGAAAATACTTAAATCCAAACGGTAGGCCGACGCGAACATGACGGCGCGCCACTTTCTGCAGACATGTGCGAGATTGAACCACCCAAATTGTTCCCTCCACTTATAATCGTAGGAGTGTGGATGGATACCTCGTCGATAGGAATCGAATACCTCTAATAGTACCTCACTGGGGAGATGGTGGATTGTCGAGTTTGAGGATAGCCCTGTGTCTTCACAAGTGCCTCCACTGTGAAAAATCAGTGAGTAATTCATGGCATGTCACTAGTCACTAACAGACGTACTGGTTGCTCATTAGTGGGCTTCATGGCGTTAGACATGAGAAGTTGGGGATAACGGTGTTGTGGCTTGTGTTGTGGGCGCCCCTATAAGTGGCTCACGTGTCTCGGGAGTCCCCGAGAGCAAAAGACGCAAAAAACCATCCCTCTACTGCAAGGACCTCTGACGCATGCAAACAGTTTCTTTCTCTTTAATTTGTATGATGGATTTGTCCATTCTAACATCACCGTCGCCGTTGGTCTACAGTGACAGGGCCAACAAGGCTTGCAAGTTGCAACGCCGAAAAGTACTTAAAGTTGCTGACTCACTGGCGCTACGGGTACTTTCTCATCCTTCCGTTCAAAGCGTTCAAAGGGCCTCGGGATGCAATCTCAGTTGTCAGTTGTATCCCGCGCAAACTTTTGGCATACCTTTCTCCGCCCGTTGAGGATCCAACCAACCAGCTCTTGCGCGTTGTGGCCCTACTGATGCCAAAGTAGCACCTATAACGACGCCAACATACCCTTGCGGGGGGATGCCAGCGAATTGATGGCCCCACAGGCCGTCCCCGGGTGACGAAAAGTCATCAAATGATCACTCTAGCCCATCCCAATCGACACTACTTTAACATCTAAGGCTAAAGGGCCGACAGCTGAAAGCCGAGTGAGACGAAATGTCCCCGCCCGTCCCCGCCGTCCCCAGTGTAGTCCTCACTAACGTTGCTGTCGTACCTTCACCATAAATGATATTGCTGATACATAGGACGCAGTTAAGGATAATCCAAAATGTGCTAACATGAGTCGGGAGCTTAAGACCGTTGGTGTCTTCAGCGCATTCAATCTTTTTCTATCAAGGTTCAGCGATGCCGATGCCCATTACTGTAAGAGTGACAAATTATGACAAGTTAGACAATGTTCTCGACGCTCCAGACAGTACTCAAGATGGAACCAAGGTGGAGGATAAGATCGAGAAGACGCAAGACATGATCAAATGATCAAATCGCGAAGGTTAGTCCCAAGAATGTTCACCCTTTGCCAGCACGCGCTGAACGTACATGCTACGCTGCAAGACAACCTCTACATATGTGACGGATGCAGTGGAGGGTGTCCCCAACCGGATGCGAAGTTCTGGGACGCACACCGAAGGGCATCATTTGATTCGGTGCCTGGCTCTGAAGAGGACGAATGAAAAAGATAAAGGCCCTACGACAGAGCAGCGACTCTCAACGACCAAAGAACGCCTCGATGGCATGCAGAAGCAAGTAGATGACGTGGGAGGCCTCACGTCGCATGGGGGATCAAACTGGCTACATTGGAAACCTTATTGCTTGCATCGGGAACGTTGATCAGCTCCTTCAGAAGCTGGTAAGAACTCTTGAAGGCCGCGCTGCTTAGTTCCGTCATGCTCATAACATATTTTGATGGCTGTTTTTCCAAAACGGCTCAGGCAGTCCTGGGTGTGAACCTGGCTTCCACCTGCATTGCCATGCGCGAAATGTAGAAGATGTGAATGGGTGTGTATCTGCGTGCAGGAGCAGAGAGGGAGAAATGTAGAAATTCCACATAGCAGATCATCAGGCCATGTTACAAGGCTCGTGCGTACCTCAGCAATTCACTCGGAGACAACTTTAAGCCATAACTAGCTGTCTATCAGGAAATAACTGTGTGGCCTAAATATTTCCGACCAGAGGCCAATTTCCATTTTTCCACGGACTTAGTCGGTATTATTCAAAAACAAAAGGCATGTCTTCTCGCGCTCGCGCCGAAGCGAAGCTAGGTTCACATGAGGGAGCGAGAAAAAGGAAAGTGGTGTATGTAATTGCCCATTACTATACCCTCGGAACTTGCCATCTAATATTGAGTCCGACGCCACCGGTTCGACTTCGACGATCCATTCTAACAATCGCCGTGGAGCCTTGTGGTCTGGTCCTGAGCAGTATGAAAAGTATTTTACTCTATATAGTCTCCGGGCGCTATGTGTACTTCCTCCGAGTCATCCGCTCAAGGTCCCCGCGATTGGTGATGCCACTAACTATCATTTGTATCCTGTGCAATCTTTTGGCATGCCTTTCACCCGTTTGTTTAGAGGATCCAGCCAGCCAGCTCTTGCTCGTTCTGACCCTACTGATGCCAGGAGCGGCACTCCTGGCGAGTCTAACATTCCAGAGCGGCACACCAGCGAATTGATATCCACCATCCGCCGTCCTTGGAAGGCGAAGAGACCGTCATCGACCGATCGATCTAGCCCATCCCGGCCGACGCCTACAACGCTTTTATCATACAAAGCCAAAGACAGTACAACCGAACGAAGAGTGGAAGAGATGTCCCCGCCCATCCCCGCCATCCCCAGTGGACTGCCGACCAATGTTGCTGTCGTACCTTCAGCAGAAATCATACCGGCTATTGACCCTATGTCAGACAAGCTCGCCAGTGCATGGGATGCAGTCAAGGATGTCCCTAATATTGCTAACACAAGTCGGACTCTCGATACTGTTGGTATGTTCTCAGTATCCTCATTATTTATCTATCATACACGGATCCTGGACTCTAGGTGATGTAGTTTCTACGACACAAAGTAGTGCTGCACCGTTCATACCAGTCATTAAAGCAACTGTTGCAGTTGCCGCACAATCTGACATCGGCAAGGCCATAAAGGACCGAATCGATAATTTTTCAGAGGGCATGCCAGTACTCATGAGGGCCTTGGATGAATTGAAAGCCGTGCATCCATTTATTGGTGGTGGGTCGATACAATGACGTGAGTCCATCTGATATGACCGTGAAATTAGTTGTTGTCCTGGCATTCAAGAGGGTTTATACCCTGGAGCAAAAGCGTCGTGACAACGATAAGAAGGTTATTTCACTCCACGTTGGAATGAAGGACGATGGGCGCTTTACTTCTGCACGTGTTCCCTTGTATCTATGGCTGTCCACTTACATCTCGCAGTCTTAAAGATGTGGAGAATGACAAAGCCGTCGCACACGATCAAAGATCGAGGATCGCGCTGAAATCTCTTGTTGAACGCACTGCAGATGACATCAAAGATTGCTCGAATACATGTGATGCTTACTTGAAGAAAAGACCTCTGGCCAAAGTACTGCAAAGTTCGCTGTGGATATGAGGTTGCTCAACTTCGTGGAGCTCTTCTCCACGCGGCGCCAAGAATTCGAGTTTGAGTTGACAATGCATACAAGCAAGGGGGGTCGATAAGGCCAACATAAAACTAAATGCCATTGGGACGCAACGAAGGAACTTAATGAGCAGTTCGTACCTATTCCCTTGCTCTGCATATACTCTGATCTTATGGTGGCAGGATGAGTGTTATGAAGGCCATGTTCGAGCAATTAGTCAGCCCCGAACAGAAACTGCTTTCGGACCTTGTGAATGCGAAAGGTGGCGCAGCAGTTCTCCGGAACGACAAGGTGTTGCTTGATCTTGAGAAAACTGCGGTCAAAGCATCGATTTCACCTTGCATCGAAAGGGCATCGTTCGCCCAGCGTCGAAGGGCATCGCATGCATCAGGCTAAGTCAGGTGATACTGGTTCGGGAGGTTGTCAATCTTAGAGAGGACATATTGGAGGACCCGATCACTGGCGGCGGAAAAGAATTGGGTGGTGTTCTCTCGCAAATTCGAAGCACAGAAGAATCAGATCGTCGACGAACTCACCCGCGTTGTCCGACGGGAGACTGACCGAGTCGTTCGGGAGTTGAAAGGTAAAGCCCACGAACGTATTCGCGACCGGGTAGGTTTATCACTGTTCGCTGCGTTGTTCAAACTATAACGACTGTCTGCTATTCTCTATAGTCAATTCCATGAGCTCTGGGTAGAAATGGTAGATGACACGGTTTCTTTCTATTGAATGCACGAGACTGATGACTTATGAAGGGTTGGCGAGGGAATGTCAAGGCTCGACACTTCGTGATCGCCCTTCGAGACTACTACCTCGAGAAGCTTACCGTAGAAGCTGAGGGCGTCCTTGGTATGGGCACCAACTCTATCAACCCGGATGCATGGGCAATCAAGTACATCGATATTTTCTGGGTTCCACCGATTCTAGAGGCATTTGATGATGACGCATCGGGGTTCATCACTGTCTCCGAGGTGAATCAGTTACGAGTTCTCGGCCGGCGGATTGGAGGTGAGTGTCTCGTTATTCCTGGTGGATACTATTTGATGAGTCGAAGCCTGCCCCATTGGTTGGCTTTCTGGGCAGTTGGGTGAGCCGAATATCCCGTTCTATCCCGCACTCCGTTCAATGATTGCAGGATTTAAATGGTCGATCATCGACTATGCGCGCAAGATAGAAGACTTGTTTGCCAGATGGACGGCCTCTACAGTGTGGTTCTCCCTCCCAATCGGGAGGCGGTGTATCGATACCTTGCAACTGTCTGGGATATCGTTCACCCAATTACCGCCGCGGTGCTTTTCGCAAAATCTCGAGTCAGGCGATCCCAGTAAATTCGAATCACATCTCGAAGCGGAGGAGGCTCGGTTGGGAAACAACCTACGAGCGGTAGATTACGTCATTGACGGCGTTGATACTCTTCCGCTGATTGTGGGAGTTGGTCGCATCGAAAAGGTCAGGATTTGACGATGC
The DNA here is from genome assembly GCA_022376525.1 of Russula vinacea. Taxonomy (NCBI): domain Eukaryota; kingdom Fungi; phylum Basidiomycota; class Agaricomycetes; order Russulales; family Russulaceae; genus Russula; species Russula vinacea. Next base: position 15,187 of record WTXL01000431.1, read on the forward strand.
ACACTAGACGTTTGAACTGATCCAAGGATTTGTAGACAATCTTCCCGTTGTTGTACTTGCTCATGAAGCACCACTATGAGATTATGCGGATCATGCGCACCAAAATCCCAAGTATCCATGAACTTTTGGAGGGTGTCGGGGTATTGCATTCATTCGTGATGCTATCGCGTACCGTATAGAGGACC